>JAPTGZ010000009.1:22593751-22608396 GCA_029814645.1 Fowleria isostigma
TGGGCATCCCTGCTTAGGCTGTTACCCCCGCGACCCGGTCCCGGATAAGCGGAAGAAGATGAGATGAGATGAGATTACTTAAACTAAGTGTAATTATCTGACAATAGAACAAGAAAATTAGGCTTAAGACTTTCAAAAACAAGTGAATATTTCTAACCTCAGTAAACCCTAAAATAGCTTAAAATTTGTGTATTCTCACTAATAACAAGTGCGTTTTTATTGATACAGATAAAATAAATGAGACTTCTTTTCTCAATATATTGAAAAATATTTTTAAATCAAGTATGTACCGGTAAATGCTATGGCATCATTTTGCCATAATGCTATGCACTAGGCATTACATATCTATAAACCAGTAAAATTATACTAAAACTATTGTACTTTTCTTAAAGAAAACAGTATTTAAACAATATTTTTTCATAATTATATTATAAGTACATATTTCCTGTTGTTTCATTGAAAATAAAACTGTGGATTCTATTTGGCTCTCATGTTTTAATGATGTTAAAAAACAAAATTGTGTCAAGGGTGAGATTTCTTATTTGATGCTTGAAGTAAGAATTTTTTTTACTTTGAAAAAGGTTTTTTATGCTTGTAGGTGTTGTTGAAACAGTTTTGGACCTGTTGATATTCTAGTTTCAGCTGTAATATCTTATTGATATAATTTAGAACCAAAATGCTTCAAACAAGTCAAACAACCCAATATAAAAAATGCTTAGTAAGAAAAACTGTTAGACACAAAATAAGAAGATATTACCTAAATCTCATATTTCCTCTTACTTAATTTAAATTTTTACAGTGCAACGTTAATATTAGTATGGTCAGTAAGCAAACAAACTCACATGCAAATTGTAAAGCAGTCCATAATAATCACAATATAATCATTTTCATCAAATTGTGCAGCCCTGCATAAAACAGTTAACATTTACAAAACTTTGCCAATTTTATTTCTTACCCAAACACCAGAGTGCCATCCTTCCTGATTCCAAACTGAGCGTTCTGCACTCCTCCGCTGTCCTGCATCAGCCGCCCATCACTCACCACGTTACCCAGACACCTACAGGACGTCGTGTTGAAGAAGCCGGCGTTCTGAGCGTACAGACAGCCCGCTGCTTTGGCGGTTTCTTCTACTGTTGCACATTTATGCATCCCACAACCACCAGGGCCGCCGGGCTCCAACACCGACACCGTCCTCAGAGGGTCGTGGACCACCGTCATGTGACCTGAGGAGGAACGTGCCACAGGGTGAGGTATGAGTGTTTGTTCTGTTCAGGCCCTATTCAGACCTGACATCTACATCCATGTTAAAATGTAGTCAGATGTATGAGGCTCCACTGAAAGGACACATCTGAACATACAGTGGAGGGAAAAGGTTTTTGAGCACTCCATACATGTGTGACATACTGCATTAATCCTTTAACTACCCCATCAAGAAAACCCTGATGATTTTTTTTTTATGTTTGCATTTCTTATTCCCTCAGGTAATTTCTAGATTTTTTTTTTTAACCATACTTACTGATATCAACTTGGAAAATGCCAAAAATGACTAAATTTGTTTCAACATGTTCATGATGTACTACCACTAAATGTTTAATATCTGGAGCAACAGATGAACAGAGGTTTTGATTTTATAATAAATAATCCATTATTTCATATTCGCTTAATTTTTCTACTCTTACCATAAAGCCAAAAATCAATCATTTGATCAAACATGTTTTTAAAAAATATTACATATCTAATTTAAGTTTTTTGTGGGATTAAATAATAGAATTATGTTCAGGAAGGCTTCTTATACTATGATATGCCCAAAAAATTATTCATATCTTTCCTAGTTTCACCAAAAACAGCCAAAATGTCTGTAGTGTTTTTCATTTTTCTTGGCTTAATTCAGTTCAGGTAAGTTCGGTACTGCACTTATTGAAATATAGACTCAAAATGTGATAAACCATATGGTCGAGCAAGCGGTTAAAGGGTTAAGACTCAGTCATCATTGAACTCTGCCAAGTATTGGACCATTCTCCAAACCAACATGTCCCCTTCTGCACTTGTCAAAAAAGGCAAAATAATGAAACACATTCAGGACATACCATGTTGAGACGATCAGAATTTGTATTTATTTATTTATTTACTTACTAACAATAAACCACAAAAATGCATTTGTTTGCATCTCTGATGCAGCCACATCTTTGGAACATAAAAACAAATGTTTTACACATATGTTTCAAGATAATATTTCACGATTTTGTAAAATTTCAAATGTTTCACTTACCTAGATTTTTTCTAAAATGTCCCAAATACTTACAAAAAAGTAATTTAATTATATGTTTAAGTGTTTGTCATCATTTAAGCATAAATTAAATGCATTTAAAATATTGTTTTGTATTTTAAACACCTTTTTTAGTGACACAAACACTCAATTTTATGTGTCCCACAGTGTCATGTCATCAACCTCCTCAAAGATCAAGATAAAATGTACCTGGAGTCGACCTGAGAACACCCAGCCATTTCCTTTATTGACATAAAGTTGTATTTTTCAAAATGCATCATCTGTCTGTAAAATGCTTTGTTTTGTCATCTAACCTGGCAGTTACTATGAAAATAAATGAATAAAATCACTCATAGAGTTTAAATTACAAGCACTTTCAAACACTTACACTAAATTTCAAGTACTTTTCAGACCTTGAAAACACAATGTTGAAATTCAAGCCTTTTCAAGGATTTCAAGCCCCTGTATGAACCCTGATATTTGTCCAAATTCTTGGGAACTCAGAACTGGAATTGGCCCTGGGTCACCCTGAAGGACTGAACACTCAGCTGAGTTCTCACAGTTCACAAAGTTAGAATTCATTTGGCCAGATTAACTTTTATTTCATCAAACCTACATAATTTCATCTTTCAACGACTGCATATAGAAAATATATCAAAGCTTATCTGTGAGGTCCAACAAACCCCAGTTCTGTTCCCATAAAACACTTAGCCAGGTTTTTTTGAAACTCAATACTGTTTACATGCCTCTCATTTTCACATTTGCAGTATTTCCCTGTACTTACAGAATATTCTTGTTTTTCAGTTCTCATAAAATAGTTTCAAAGTTTAACAGCACTGGATAGGACGCTGTAACTGACCATAAACCATGCGGGAGCGGGAGGTTCCTTGTACATCTGACACAAACACAGACGACTCGGCCTCCGGCAGTCCGCTGTGGTTACTGGAGGCCCAGCTCTCAAAGGTGGTGTTGCCATGGATGATGGGCTGACAGTCCCTGACATGACGGTGGGAGTGGGAGGGGCCGTGACCGTGGGCGTATGGCAGCAGGACATCGTCAAGCATTGAAACTCTACACACAAAAGAAGAAGCAATGTGGTGAAAAACAAAGCAATAATTATAGCAATAATGATCATAATTTGGAATGGTCAGCTGATATCATCCCACCTTTACACATCACCACAAAAAAAGTGGAAAACAGTTAAACCCAAGCTCGAAGTAATTGACACATTTTAAACTCACAATCAAATTAGCCATAAAAATATAGGTAATTTCAGCTTTTGCCAGTTTAGTTTTTTGCCACTGTTTTTCCTTCAAAATCAAAATTCCAAGTAAAGAAGCTTAAAGTTATCTATCAACACAGGTTGTATTTATATTTTTTTTCCCCATTTCTGCAATCCTTTCACCTTAAACTAGTGTTTCTGTAATCATAGGGTGGGCCCCCTGGGGGGGTCTGAAGGCTTGCTGGGGGGGACATGGGATCTCTCCTGGGTGTTTTATTTTTTTCTTCAGGTTACAACATGTAGCAGGTGAAACTAATGTTTTAGTGTTGGAGCACCTTGGACTCATTTTATGGATGTACACCAAACTAATCTGTTGCCATGGTGATCTGTCACTAGACTAGACAAAGTATTTATTTAGTTTTAGAGAATGGACAAGGACTGGACTGGAAAAGAAACATGGGACATGTTTGTGTTTTTGCACACGTTGTACAGTTTGCACTTCAATGTTCTGAGATGTGACATGGAAACGGGCTCAGTGCAGCCACTGATTTTCAAAATGCTCATATTTGTTACCAAAATGTGTTTGTTGTTCTATAAACTTCATTGTCATAATAGTAGATAATTGCCCATTTCCTATTCTTATTTGTATAAATATTGTCTCAGGGCGCAGTCTGGTTGAGTTTATTTGTATAATTCAATCAAAAATCTAAGTTAGTTTTAATTTGTTCAACAAATTATTCAAAAAAAAAAAAAAAAGAAAAAACATTGTTATGATGTTTCTGTTGATACAAGTTATAATTGCACCACTGTTACAGTGTTGTTGGGGTTCAGGGGCCTGGAGATTTTTCAGCCTCTAAAGGCCTGATCAAAAAAAAATTGAGATCCACTGCCTTAAACTATCCTGAATGTGGACATTTGATTATTTGTGGAACTTTAGTCAACACTAATGTCCTGCATAATCCTTAGTTAATTAATAAATCGTGGGTAGGCTATTTATTTCACTTAATTTTCATTTACTCATTAATTTGAAAGGGACAGTGCATAATAATGAGCAAACAGTACATGACTGTCATAAATACATCAGATTTAGCACAAATGCTATTCTTATTTTTTTTTTTACATTTTGTTTAAATGTCTGCATGCTCTTTCAGATATTCTAAATATAATTTTGTTTGGAAAAAATATGCATTAATGAGTTTGTCTTGTTTCTCTCATTCAGCCAACAATGTTACTGTATTAACATTTTGTTGGTAATTAGTAGAAATAATTGTATTTTTTTTATTTATTTTTTGCCTTAGTGTGCAACACCACCATGAGTGTCATTATCTGTCTCTGCTGTGAACCAACAGCTCCATCTTGTGACCAAACTGTACAATTGCACCCAATTTTTGGCAATCTCACCCCAAATCTAAAATGAAACCAAACAGAAAATGAGGAACAAAGTCCTGATCATTATGTTCTAAACAAATATTATTATAATTCCAGTTAAGCACAAGTTACACGTTACACATAAAACTGTCCACGTGATAAACGTGTTCAAATGGGAGTGTCTGAGTTTATTTAACCGTCTTTATTTGACCAGGAAAAGCTCACTGAAGTAAAAAAACAGGCTTCAACTACAGGTTCAACTCAAACTGAAAACCTGTACTGATTAAAAATAATAACATAATAAATTAAATATCAGTAGAACATTAACGATACTTCAGCTAACATACAAAGACAGAGGTACAAATAGCATTCTGTTATTAAACTTTAACAAAGTGACCATGACATATGCACAAGCCTGTGGACAAATTGGAGAAGTTATGTCACATTTATGAACTTTGGGCAAACACCTGGTAAAGTTAACATGGATTTCTACTGTTTACGTGTCAGAGAACCACTCTATCGTTAGTCGTATGCTTAAGTAAGAATATCCTACACAAAATAATTCCGACCTAAGATTTGTAAGATGAATAATCAACTTTTCAGAGAATTAAGTGACCTAAAAGTGTATATTCGCTTGACAGGAGCTAACTGTTTAGCATTAGCTATTAGCTCAAAAACAGCCACAACCGGAACACTTACGGGTTGCTTTTGGTCTCCAACAGCCGGACACGGAGCCACAGCAGCAGCCACACACACTTCACCCACACTGCTGCCATATGAGGAAGATAATTACCCGGCCACACTCCCGTCTCCTCCGGCTGGAGCCCACATCATCCAGCTAACCGATCACAACATCATTGTAAGCTAACCTCAACAAAAGATACCACTTCCGGTTTACATACAAAATAAAAGTCTGAGCAAGAACCTCATAACACCATAACATATGTGGACACCCAGCTTAATAATTCATGATATGTAGAATGATATGTTATACATACTATGTACACACAATGTTTGTCAATTGCCACATCTATGTACACTTGCGTGTATTTCTACATGGACAATCGTCCCATATAATTCAATATGTATAGTTTGACATTTATGTTCTATAAGTTGTAGCATACTTGTTTTTTTGCATGTGTGCAATCTTTCCATGTATGTCTGTGTACACATGTATGAGATGTATATGAACAGGATTGATTATTGTACATGTATATGAAATTGCCACTGTACATGGAGTGCATGAGCTCAAAATAAAACTAAACTAAACTAAACTAAACTAAACTAAACTAAACTAAACTAAACTAAACTACACTAAACATTACATTTATCATTAATTTACAAAAATATGAATAAAATAACCATAAAACTCAGATGAATTAAAGAATTGAATCGTCAAAACTGATATATTTAAAAAATATTAAAATACAAGTATCAAAGATTTTACCTCCACAGATTTTCTTAATACTACTTGCCGATGGTCTCCTGCTGTCAAGGGATAAACAAGCACATAAAATAATGGTAATGTTTCAAAAGTACTCCTTAAGGGCAGTTGTGGCGCAGGTGGTAGAGTGGGACGTCCAATGATCAAAGGGTTGATGGTTCGAATCCCGCCTCCAACTGTCCACATGTCAAAGTATCCTTGGGCAAGACACTGACCCCTAAATTGCTCCCAGTGTAGCCTGATCATGCCTGGTATAGTGGCAGCCCACTGGTGTATGAGTGGGTGAATGTGAAGATGGTAGTGTAAAGCACTTTGAGTATCATTAATGTGTAAAAAAGCGCTATACAAGTCCAGACAATTTACCATTCCTTTTGGTTCTAGAGTGTTTCAAACTTGAATGAAGTACTGATGACGTAATTATAATAGTTACTTAAATCTTGCATTTTAAACATTCATTCATTCATTCATTCATTTTCTGAACCCGCTTTATTCTCACTAGGGTCACAGGGGTCGCATGGAGCCTATCCCAGCTACTTAAGGGCGACGGCGGGGCACACCCTGGATATTTCACCAGTCATTTTAAACAGAGAAAGTAAAATCAAATTTACATAGGAACCTTCACAACACTGTCTCATACCAATATCCACAAAAGAGTAGGGAATGAAAACATCTTTACATTTTCCTTTGCGGATTTTTTGAAGACTAGGTTAATATTTACAAAGAGATTAAAACCTAACCTAACAGAAGTCATCTATCTTTTTCTAAATCAGAATATAGGACATTGTTTCAACATGTGGGACAGTGGATCAGACTGTCTACTGGGTTGTCTGCATCCAAGGTATTAGAACTTTTATTTTGAAGGAAACAAGTAAGTTGTAGGCTGTAACTTTGGATGTAATATTATAACTTGATAAAGCTCAGTCATATGACAGTATGGACTGTTGACACTGCACAGGAGTCAAATACACGTCATCTGTCATGAGAACAAACAAATAACAGTAGAGAATGTAAAACCAAACCGGTTTCACGTGATTATTCAATCATTTTTAGAATGCACCTTCAGCTTTTCTTATTTGTAGGGGAGAGTGGGTTCTTGTCGCAGCCCGAGTTTTATTTATTTATTTAGTTTTTCAAATGTTTGGATCACATATCTTAACAAAATATTTCATATATTCAATCATCATCAGTTTAAAACATGTGCCCGCAGATCAATCTCACATAACTTGTAAAGTCATTATTTTCCCCTCCTGCTGCTGAAAATAAAAAAGAATAACAATGCTCAGCAAGAATAAAGATTGAATGAATTCAGTTTATTTTGATTGAAGGTTAGAATCTGTTGACTAAGGTAGTGATTATTTTATTTATTTATTTAAAAAGTCAAATAAACAACAATACGTAAAAATAGCCAACAATGTGAATTGAAATAAATAAGGCAAAAATTAAATCAACGTTACATATATATATATGTCTATGGTTGTGACTACTGTGGTTAGGCACACCTGGGTTAATCAGTGTGTCCAATAATGAAACCACTTTATTCACCAAATGTACAGAACAAATTGGCACATTTAAACAGAACATGAAATGTCGTAAAACAAGGCACACAGAGAGTATCAAATGGTAGAGGTACTTCAAAAGTAAATATTACAAGAAGGTAAAAAAAAAAAAAAAAAAGACAAGTAATTAATAAATAAATAAATAAATAGGTGGGAAAAATAAGGTAAATAAAGTGCATGTAAAGACATGGGCATCCCTCAGTTTGCAAGGTCAGAGGTCATTGAAGATATTAAGATCATTATCAGTGGCATGCACAGACTTTTTGAAGGGCAGGGATGAAAAGAAATAAAGGACACAAAGCACATTTTGGCTTCCAAGAGGGCACTTCAGCACACACCCCTTGCCCACCACTGTCATTACAGCTCCGAGAAGAGCTACTGCATTTTTTGCATCAGTTTTAAGGAGCTAAGGTAACTGTCTGTGAGTCCTTCTTGAAGACAGAAAAAAGGGTTTTGTCTTTCTCCATTTGGATCTGTAAATCAAATATGTAGCCAACAGTATAACCGAACCACCTGAAGTTCAGGAAGTCGTAGGGCTGTGCATGGACACAAACGGCCACAGTGACACAGACCACGGACCTCCACTTCGACAGGGGGCGCTGAACTCACCAACGTCCTGTTTGAGCAGGGGGATAGGGGTTGAAGTTGAAGGGTAATATGGCAGCTGGTATCAGTGCTAAACATGGGGTACTGTGCAGTAAAACCTCACTTTATTATGCTCTTCACAGAAGGATATCACCCAACACTGGTTGTATCCAAAGAGCGGCTGAGTTAGCGGGTTCTAGAGCCGCGAGCAGCGGCTCATCGGACTCACAGCAGAATGAGAAGTATTGTCTGGAGCTGGTCAGGTGAGTGTGAATGGATCTGTGCTAACAGGCTAGTTCACCACATAGGTTTACTATGTCAACATCTGACTAAAACACCTTAAAATATCAATTTATATCAGTCCGATGATTTTTGTAAAGTAATATAGTCAATGTGTCTTAATATAGATTAAAGCTAAGGTCAGCCTAAGACCAGACTCCGTTAACATTTGACTTAATCGTAGAAAACCTAAGATTTAACACAGAAGAAACTTGTGCTTGGAAAAATGTGTTTGTCTGCTAAATTTTATGAACTCATTCTTCACATCGGCATTATCCAGACTGGCATAAAATGACAGTTGGCCTTAAATTTAGCCACTTCTTTACTCTTATGTCATGCCACATCCACGTGAATAGACAGAAAGAGATTTATTAAATTCAGTAAAATTCTTATGAAGTTCTGACTGTTATTGAATTTTTAATTTTAGGTCTGTAAATAAGGTATATTTTGAATGTGTAATTGAAATAGATTATTGTAACTTAATTACATTTAAAAATTAAAATAATACAAAATGGTGACAGTGTATTTTCCCAAAACTCAACATCCTCATCAGTTGGTCTTGTTTCTTCCTCCACCTGAAGATGTTCACCAACTGTCTTGTGCTTCTTACTGTAGAAAACCAGTTTTGTTCCTGCTGCTGCCACAGATTGATTAGGTTTTAACCTTCTTTTTATAGAATTTTAATCTTTGTTTTATTGGGTTTTAACTACTTCCAACTCTTTTAACCTTGGTCTTAGTCCAGAGGTTTGACCATAGTCTTGTGTCACAATCCTTCTTTCACTGACCCACTTTTGTTGTATCATGTCAATAATCAACTCATGTCTTGGTTTCATGGTATGTCATTTGGTTTTGAGAAATATGTAAAGGATGTCATCACCTAATTCCAGAACAAATCTACCTTTGGGTATAAATTAACCTGAGTAACCCTATCCATATCCATACTTGAGAGGCTGTAATCAGGATTATCTATATATTTACAGACTTATTTTTGACCCATCTGATGATCTGTGTTTTTGTCTACATCCTCAGGTCCAGAGACTATGACGGCTTTGTGAGCTCCCTCCTCCTTCCAGAGGAGGCTCGACGTTCCGCTTTGGCCCTAAGAGCCTTTAATGTGGAGCTGGCACAGGCAGGTATTCTACAGAGAAGACTGGATGGGAAATAAATGACACCGTCCTGCTTTTATAAACACCTACAGACAGACCAGATTGTGAACAAATACAACTAGGGCGTTCATAATTGGGTCAATACTAGAAATAGTTTTTCTACTGAATAAAAAGAGAAGAGAGAATAAATATTGCAAATACATAGTTTAGTAGATACTGTAAAAAGTTGTTTAAAATTTTGATGAAATATTACAAACACATGTTTATCACTGAATGGATACCTTAAATATCTCTTCATACTGAATAAGTACTACAGATGCTCTCAGATAAAGTGCATTAAGACTTCACTGCACAAATCTCTTTTTTTTTTTTTTTTTCGGAATAGATACTACCAATACCTCTCTTATGTTCTACAAATATTTATTTTAAGGCCAGAACTAGCAATGGCTGTGGCTCAGGAAGTTGAACAGTTAATCTACAAAGGGACAAACCTTATCCTGACCGCCAGATTCTCACAGTTCCCAATAACTGTCTTCCTTATCAAATATTTCCTTCTTGTGTTTTTTTTTTTCCCCTCTTTAAGGTGAAGGACTCAGTTTCCCAGAAGACTATTGGTCTGATGCGAATGCAGTTTTGGAAGACTGCCATAGATGAGATCTACAGAGATGAGCCTCCGAACCAGCCTGTCAGCGCTGAGCTATGGAGGGTAAATGTCCAATGTAATGTATAATATGTAAATGGAAAATAAAATAAAATAAAAATAAATTAATTACCTGAAATTCTTTTTGTTACAATTTTGAAAGTCTCTGTTTTTTTTGTTTTTGTTTTTTTTAAATTATATATATATATATATTTGATGCCTTTTTTCCTTTCTGTTCGAAATAAATAAATAAATAAAATCAAATAAACATGATTGAGGGAACAGGCAGTGATATTTGTTGTTGTGAAATGTTTCAGTTTATCATAGATCTGTGATTATCTTTGTCTCAGGGTTTAATTTGATGATGTTTTGCAGGCAGTGAGAAATCATTACCTGACAAAGAGGTGGCTGCAGAGGATCATCACAGAGAGAGTAAGACCTTTTCTCATGTTTTTTTCTTTTTTTTTGTATAAACATTCTCATGAACGTGTGAAATGAGAGTCTCCATGTTATTAAATGATTTTTGTAGAACTGACATTTTAAATTGGAATGGAACAAAACCAAAGTTTCAAATCAAAGTTTATTTATATAGCACTTTACAACAACATAAAAGAAGACCAAAGTGCTTTACATCAAGATAGAATTAAAATACACAATAGAAACACAATGCAAATGTACAAAATAATAAAACAAACATACAGATGAAAGACGACCTTTCACCGGTGAAATTTTGAACAAAACTAGTCAGCAACAAATGAACACTAGGTCTCTCCAGACTGTATCACTCACTAAATAACTCAAGTCCAGTTTTATGTTAATTCTATTTCTGTTTTATTTGTGTGATTTCTTTGTTTTAAAGTAAACTTTTAAAGTAAACTAAACCTTTGTGTTTGATCAGGAAAAGGATCTGGATGACCGAGCCTACAGGAACCTGCAGGAGCTGGAGGCGTATTCTGAGAACACCCAGTCCTCTTTATTATACCTGCTGTTGGAGTGTTTAGGTAAGATGGTGAAAAAGACTTGAAAGTATCACCAGGAGAGTCCAGTAGGTTTAAAAATATTTACTACAGAATATTAAAATCTGCACTTTTAACAGGAAAAGTCAGAATCATACAACAAACATTGATCCAAATGGGAGAAACTGTTTAAGTATTGGTAATAAAGAATTGTTTTTTGAGTTAAAGTTACTTAAAATGTAATATTTAAGTGCAATGCCTCAGAACAGATTCTGTCAAGCATATACAGTACTCAGCATTTAGAGTTCACCCCAACAGATTTGTCACAAAACCTTTAATTTTCTTTGAGAATCAACATTTTCTATGGAACACTATACAACATATCATGTCCTAAGGAAATGTTCAATAAAACTCAGTGTTACCCACATTTTTTGAAACTGTGCTTATGTTCATTGAGATATTGATTCAAATCTTACTTTTCAAAGGGGGTGTATTCATTTATGCTGAGCACTGTAAGTGTTTCAGTGTGATTCAAAACCCAAAAACTGTCGTTACTGACAATACGCTGCAGGTAAAAGTTAGTCAGTTTTATTTTATTTCCAAACATGTGAACAACTTAAAAAAGACCAGAGTTAAATGTCTGAAAGCTTGATTTTATAATTCACCTAGTTGATGCTGTGGTTATGTTATGAATTGTTTTTAAGATGCTTGTATTTTGGGTGAATATAGTTCATGAACTTCTTAAACTTTCATAACAACATTAAGAGCAATTTAATGGAAATATTTACAAAATTAAAGATGGAGATAGAGGTTTTCAAGGTTTAAGGTCACTTTATTTATACCTGTGGGTAGATTTGTTTTGCACAAAGAGTGATTGCATTTGGTATTCCATTACAAAACACACATTGAACCTGTTAAGCAGGTATTCAAGTGTCAGACAAAAGACAAAAAGACAAGAAAGTGCTCAGTGTTCCACCATTCATCAATATAGCAGCATGGATAAGTAAAAAGATAAAATAAATAGATAAGATCAAGATAAATAAAAAACAAGATGCAATAAAACACAATAAAAACTTCAAGTAAATATAAACAATCTCAGGGATAAGAACCAGAATAAGAACTTAAATTTAAAAGTAGAAAATTTAAAGTCACAATAATAAAATAGAGCAAAGAAACAGGTTAAATAAAGAAGTAAATAAAGTGCAATATCACTACTACTTCAGGTGAACAGATGATGTCAGATGAAGTGTGTGTCTGTGTTGTGTGTTTAGGGTTAAAGGACGTCCACGCAGACCATGCAGCGAGTCACATCGGTAAAGCTCAGGGAATAGTCACGTGTCTGAGAGCGACGCCGTATCACAGCAGCCGACGGAAAGTCTACCTGCCCATGGACATCTGCATGCTGGTGAGAAACATACGAGTGTCGACTGAGCCTGCATATGATGTTTAGTGTAACCTTGGAGGCTGAGGCAGCAGATTGAATATTTTCTGAGCCGATCAATGAATGGAATAATTCAGGTGTGAATGCCTGAGTGGACTGGGGGCATTCAGTCAGAAGTTCTGATACAAGATCAAAGAAATCAGCCGGTTCATAAATAGGTCATGTACACATTTGTGAAGTTCATGCTGAAAGACTTATGGCTCAGTTTGCTAAACTCAAAAGTTTTCTAAAACTCACATGCAGCAAAATGACAAACGATGAGTATTTTATAATTTACAAACCTGTTTAATCATCTCCACATATAAAATCTCAAAAAAAATTATCAGAGCACTCTGTTTTCATCAGTTTCTTGTTTATTTTAATTTCTGGTACAACTAAAGGTACATTTATTTGGACAAATATAATGATAACAAAAATATCTTATAGTAGTTTAATTTCAGAGCTGATATCCATCCATTTTCCATGTTTGTTTTTTTTTTTATAATAACCAAAATTACATCAGTTCTTATATCAATGACATTGTACTGACAAAAACAGTGCTTTTAGAAATTCCACATTTTTTTTTCTGTCTGTTTTAATCACATTATACACACAGGAGTCAGTATTTGGTTGAATAACCATTGTTTTTGATGACTTTTGGTGGTCTAATATTTTTTTCTGTGACTGTATATCAACAGATTAATAGTGCACACCCAAGTCTTTTCATTTTCTTGCTCTTTATCAGATGTTAATGAAATGTGTGCGTACAGAAGACTGTAGTCAGATATTCTAAATCACAGGTGTCGAACTCCAGTCCTCGAGGGCCGGTGTCCTGCATGTTTTATATGTTTCCCTCTTCCAACACACCTGACAGTCATTATCAGTTATCTGCAGAGCTGGATGATGAGCTGATCATTCATTTAATCAGGTGTGGTGGAAGAGGGGAATATCTAAAACATGCAGGACACCGGCCCTCGAGGATCTGAGTTTGACACCCCTGTTCTAAATGAATGAATGTGAAATGAGTTGTAGTAATTTGGGTTATGTTGTACATTACATTACATTAGTACTGAGTTGGATGTATACGTTAACGCTGAAATAGGCTGTAAATAAACATTACAAATAAACATTCTTATTTTTCAGTACAATGTAAATAACAGCAGGTATTTCATCCATATCCTGATGATGTTTTTAATCATTTAAAATTTTCAGAGTCATTATGAAAGCTTATAGTAATGTTTATCTGTTTTCTGAAAATGGATAAATAATAAAACATAGTGTTTTCAGTAGTCTGGACACAAACTGATATCTGAGGGTTTATTGATCTCGCAAGCCAAATTCTGAAAGTCTCTTCAACTTCTTAAATATAAGCAATGAAAAAGTAATACCATTTGATGTGTGTAGAAATAATGTATAAATAGACCCATACAGCAGAAGCAGCAGGTGAAAATGAATAACGCAACGGGCTGTCCACTTTTAATCCCCCTCGGCCAAATATGGTGTCAGAGTCTGTTGAAAGTTACTACCTTGTAATTTACATTAGAGTGTCTTTGTGTAAATCTGATGTGGAAATGTTAATGTATTTTTTAGATAATGCGATTATGTTGTTGAATGGACAGACGCACAGACAGCTGGACAGACGACAAAATGATTACAATACCTCTTCAGCCCGAAGTTCCCCGAGGTATAAAAAAAAAAAATAAATATTACTGATCTAAATATAAATGTTTTTTTTTTTTAAATTGTATCTTTATTTGGAAGTTGCATGAAAAAAAAAAAAACCAGCATATTAACATTTCCCAA
>JAPTGZ010000009.1:22624440-22636935 GCA_029814645.1 Fowleria isostigma
GAATGTGAAACTAGTATTGTAAAGCGCTTTGAGTACCAATAATGTGTAGAAAAGCGCTATATAAGTACAAGACCATTAAAGGTTTGCACATGTAAAAATGCATGTAAACGTGACTGCACACACAAAACTCCAATAAAGCTGATCTATTAACAGGACACACCTTTCAAATAGCTAAAATAGATTGCGCAACCCATTTAACATGTTTGCCTTAATGAATATGCAGTATTGGCATTTCTGAGAGAAAGGAGTAAATGCAAATATTTATTTAGAATGTGTAATGTGATTTACCAAACCCAAAGCTGATTGCGGTGGCTGAGTTTGCATCTGTATTTAACATGTCTGAAAGGCAGATTTCAAACCTGCGGACGACTTTCGTCACCAATTTTTTATTAAAATCTGTAAAACCTGAGTCATTGCCAAGTATCTTGAATGTGTAAGTTTTTCTGTGATTATGCACCTGAATCTCTTCCCTCATGGTGAACAATTTTAAAATGACCTCCACGATAAACAAGTCTGAGTGTTTACAAATAAAACCAGTAGGTAACTCGAGAATTTCTGAAAATTTGTCACAGCACTGCATTGTGGGAAGTGTAGTTCCACACAGAGAGAACCTGTGTCTTTCATTTGGTCAGCGTTTGTTGATTCTGCTACTGCAGCTGTGTGGGGCTATGCTTCCCACAATGCATGCCATGACAAATTTCCAAAAATGCCTAAACACTCTCTCTCTGTTTCTCTTTCAATACCGGGACACGCTATTACAAGGGAATGTGTATGGTAGATCAGAAAAACAAGCATGATGTTTCATTTGCATCAGCACCACAGAGAGAAGCTCCTCCCACTGCCTACTAAGACATGGCATTGTAATTTATGTTTAAGAAATAATTTTTAAAAAAGAAACAGTGAGATTGTTCAATTAAATTGTGTTTTCATTCTGTCTTTATAATATGTAGAGCAAACACACCCACAGTCACACTGTCCAACGGTACAGTCAAATTATTTTCATCAAATTTGTTATCTTCATCAGGTGATTTTTGTTTCGTATTGTCAGTATTTTGTATCGTTGGCTCTGTATTGGGTTCCATATCATATTGTGAGTTGTCTATTTTGCTACGCCCCTATAAAATTCTAGTTTTTTAGGATACCGCAGTTTCTTATGATCTTTACGTCAGCACAGAAGACCTTGCTGGCCCTAACAGTCCACCACTGGTGAATAGGGCTACAAAAATAACCAGATTTCTTTAAATGCACCAACTATGAAACTACTGGATCACGAAAGCAGTTTTAAATCAGATGATGAGCCTAAGATGAAACATGAGGAAGTGGAAAACTACTTCACATCACTACAGTAATTGTCTGAGCAAAGCTGGTAATTACCATCTCTGTGCATTGGTGCTTTCTGAGTAATGATTAAGTGAAAATAAAAATATTTGATGGGTATGTGGTTGGAAAGGATTAGATTTGTAAACTAGTGCTGAGAGGCACCTGTTTTCCTGTTTGTAAAGGTGAAAAATAAAAAAAAGTGAT
Organism: Fowleria isostigma; assembly: GCA_029814645.1. Taxonomy (NCBI): domain Eukaryota; kingdom Metazoa; phylum Chordata; class Actinopteri; order Kurtiformes; family Apogonidae; genus Fowleria; species Fowleria isostigma. Next base: position 22,625,965 of record JAPTGZ010000009.1, read on the forward strand.
GATGACCAGCAAAGAATGATGTATATTAATATATTCTGGTCTTAACAATAACACCATGAAGAGATGTTACTGAATTCTTCAGTATTCCACTCAAATATGATTTTAAGAGTCAAGAAGTTACACATGTTTTTGGTTTCATTCATGTTTTAATTCATCACACTCCAGTAAAATAACCAATACACCGACTGAAACAGGCCTCAGGTTTCTCAATAGCACACAGAACAAGACAAATGTCCAACAAGATAGATAAAATCCAACATGCAGCTCTGGAAAAATATGAAATAAGAGATCTGTTTTTTACATTTATGCATTGTGTAAAACTAGCATCTCTGTTTATTTGCAGATTACAGATAAAATATGTTGTTGTCAAAAGTTCATAGTTACTTTATATGAATACTTGAGCTTCAACCTGGTTTTCCCTCTTATTAAGTGCTCCATCAGTCTTTCACAGTCTTTCTTGGAGCTAAAACACAACACCTCCGCTCTGTTCTGTATGACAGACCGTGATCATCTTCCTCTGGATTTGGACTGAAAGCTTCACTTTTTCCAGAGGTGCATGTGATCTGAACACTTTCCATGCTTTTTAATGATGTAAAAACTGTACTTCCACTAAAGCAATCCACAAGACATGCAGACTGGTCTTTTAAAGAGGTTCACATCATGAGGTTAAGAAACAGCTTGTGTGACAGATAACATCTAAAAGTCCTGTACTGTGTTGCACCAGATACACAAGAGCTCAAATGGAGCCTGGTTTAGGATGGACGCTTGATGTTTTTATGGGTTTTAAGGGCGGAAATTGTTCTGATGTTGTCTGATGCTGATGATGTTCTGATGTAGGTGTTCAGTCTTCCTTCAACTGTTATACTGAAATGTTTTGGAAGGTAATTTGGTGTTACTGTTTACTGGTTACAGTGTTGTTCAATTCAAGATGATGGTTTCTTTGTGAAATTCTCTTTTCTTGGTACACGTTCAGTCATTGTCAAACTCATTTGCTCTGGTTGTTGAGTTTGACATCATGGCAACATTAAACTCATTTCTGTGTCTGTATAGAGTCCTGAATACATGATCATTATATCTGATATCTTTAATAAGGCACCTGTTCAGGTTCAGAAGGAGCTAAATTCAGTTATTTCACTAAAATATAGTTGTGAGTGCACTTTCACACAGCCAGGTTTTACATGCAGTAGATCACACATCAATTTGAGGTGTTTTAAAGGGGTCATTTTTTGCTAAACCCACTTTTATTAGACTTTGGTTCATTTATTTGTGTATTTGGACCCAAATAGATGATAAAATTTGAATGTGAACCTTCCAGGTGCTGCAGAGCTATCTTTATATTCATTTTGGCAAAAATCAAGTGGATTTCTACAACCTGTTTTAATTCCTTCTTAATTTATTACATGTGTAACTTATTACATCATGACATTTGCTAATATAAGGTCAAACCTCCAATGAATATTTCTCTGAGTACGCTATAATTGTTTGTCAGCAGCAACGGTTGTAGTCCATACTGAAAATATGCCCAAACTTTGAGCCAATTACCTTAAATGTTCAGTTGTTGGTTTTATTATTGAACGCAAGTGACTAAACGGGAAAAAGCAGCACAGTCAGCAACCTGGAAGGAATGGGGTGTGAAGTGGCTCATTTGCATTTAAAGGGCCAGTGCTCAAAATTACTTTTCTGGCGTCATTCCTCAGAAACAGGGTTGAAGATGGACCTGTGGAATTGAAGTAATGAAGAATTCAAACTCAAGCAAGGTATTTACACTTTATGTAGACCATAGAGAAATGTTTGAAAATGCATAATTCTATTTAAACTAGGAAAATATTCCTTTAAATGCTGTTTCATCTCCTGGTTGGTTTACAACAGAGCATTGCTTCACTTCATGCCCAGCTGTGTATCGACAAAAATCACTTTATTTCTTTTCCCTTGAACTGAACAACACAGATAAAGATCTGATGCATGAAACACACCGTGTGAGGATGTGAAACACCTCATAAAATCATTATTTTATATCAAAAGAATCCATAAAGATCTAGTTTGACAGATGGGGGTGACATCCCAACTTAGCATCCAAATAAAACACAATGTAATAATAGCATAACGTTAGCCACAGTATGTTCCAGGGCTAGAAAAGTTGGTAACTTCACTAAATTTGACATTCCAGTGTTTACGAGCACATATATTATTTAACTTTTTGATCAACAGCTGGACTGGATAAAATAAGTACACATAGCCATTGGATGGTGGACTACTACTGTCATCACTATCATGTTTTTGTTTGGTTTTGGTTTTTTGAAGACAGAAGTACCCATATTTGGATCAGAAGGTGAAACCTGTGTGAAGCTCACCAAGCTAATGGTAGCTCACTGATAACACCGACCACAATGACTGACACAGATTTCACACCACCAAGTAAATTATGCTGCTTTATAAATCTGATAAGAATTGTGCCAGCTGCATAAAGACACTAACTAGTTTAAACTGACCATATAATCCAATATGTTTAATTCTTACGCTGGATGATATAGCTAAGTTGCAAGTACAATCGTGGAAAAAAATTATTAGACTGTCAAGTCATCAGAAACAATGGTTATGCAATCAAATACTAACTCATGTGTGTATTGTGACTAAAACAGACAGAAAAGAAAACATAGAATGTCTAATAGTACTGTTTTTGTTGGTAAAATGACAGATATTAATGTAAGAACTTATGTGATTTTGGTTATTATCAAGAAAACCATGGAAAATGGCTGGATATCAGCTCTGAAATTAAACTGTTATGAGCTATTTTTGTTATTATCATTATAATTGTCCAAACAAATGTACCTTTAGTTGTACCAGGCATTAAAATGTACAAGAAATTGGTGGTTTCATCATTTTTTCCGTGACTTTATGTAAGGTAAGTGTGTAGGATACTCATGCTGCCTGGTGACGTTCAATGACATTTCATGAGAATGCTTTATTCGTGTCACTTCACAAAGGAAAAAAAATGTATTTTCTGCTGTTAACAGAAGCTCCAAATGTCTGAGTCAACAGGCAGGAATCTCTTACTCAAAGCATGCCCTTAATTATCCAAGATATTGTCTTAGTAAAGGATAAAGAGGTGAGTTGCCCACATACTTATCAGAACAGTACCAAGCTGTAGAGAACACTGTTTATTGTTAAAGGCTGTAAACATGTTTATTTCTGCTGTTAAACCGGATGTTTTAACATGGTAGTCCATTGACTTTAACTCGCCTTTGTAGTCTCAAGGTTTTGGCACTCGAGGATATCAGTATTCAGCTCTGACTGTCACTGCTTCAACAGCTAACAATGTATGATGGTGACTTTTTTCCGACATTTTTTAGCTTGCTTTAATTTCAGACATGTAAGGTTCATCACAACTAAACATCAACATAGCTTTAGTGTTTAATTAAATACTTTACATCTGAGCTTTGGACAGAACTTGTGTAGAGCTGGTGCAACGGGCCATTGCTCAGTTTTGTTTAAAGTCTTAGTCCCTGATGATCTGAGGTTTTAGGTTTTGATTGAGTTTTCTCTCTGGAATGGCATGAGAAGCTTGTGTGCACGCAGTCTGAATTTGTGATCCCTCACACTGTAAATTATGACATTCCAGCAGCTGTTGGTGGCCAAAATCCAGAAGGCAAAAAAAGAAAAGTTGCACCATTGATTCCCCAAAACATTCCCAACGACAAAGACGGCGATGGGGGTGAAGGAGGCAGTGAAGGCCACCGTCAGTGCACCGATGGTTTTGGCTGCTTTGATGTCGGAGAACGTCGGTTTGGTGGTGTTTTGACACTCGGTCTCTGCCAGGTGTTTCCTGCGCTTTGAGTGCTGCCTGATGCTGGACAGAGAGATGATGTTAATGACCACAGTGCCTCCGAGCAGCGTGAAGTCGAACGCTGGGAAGAGGAGGAGGATGTTCCAGGCCTGGCTGGGGAACTCACTGATGGTTCCCAGGGCGTAGTTACACATCCGGCTGCAGGCATTGTACTCCAGAGCAATCTCGCTACTGAAAACCATTGGAGACACTGCCAAGAAGAAGCTCCCGAGCCACGAGAGGACGATGAGGATGGTGGTCCTTTTCCGGGTGATCACTGAGTCTTTATGCAGCGGCCTCAACACAGCGATGCTCCTTTCAATCGTCAGGAGAAAAATGGTCGTGATGGAGACCAAAGTGCAGCCTGCGAAGATGGGCCCAATGATGTTACACGGGTGGAAACTGAGCGACTGTGAGTTGTATGAGGTCCACTCCGGTGCCGAGTCGGTCGCCATCAGATACACCTCAGCATAGACCGACAGTGGCACAACAAAAATCCCCACCGCCAAATCAGCCACAGCCAGCGACGCCTTCAAGTAACCCTGTGATGTGTGGAAATGTTTGGTCCCAAAAACCACGGCCAGAGTCACCAAGTTCCCAAACAAGATGGCGAAGATTAGCAGCACCATGAAGACCACCATGAGGATTTTATTGGCCATCGTACAGCAGCACACAGTGCAGTGAGCTGCTTCAGATCTGTCCGACATGGTTGATGTGCTAGTCTCAATCATTTCAGAAACTGATGCCGCACATCATGACCTGGAAGAAAAACAAAAGAGTGTCATGCTCCATCATCACAACCGAAAATACTCTCTTTACTCCAGTAGAAGTACTTACACATGTGTAAAATACAAGTCAAAAATTTCAGATTCAGAAATATGCTCAAAGTATTAAAGTGAAAGGTCGGCCTTTGAATGAACCAAACCTCACATTAAAATTAATATTACACAAAGACATAACCTGGCTTAACTCTAAATTAAAAACAATATACTAAAAATAATGAGCATTAAATTCACTCCAATGTGTGAATCATGTTTCAGTGTCAACAGCAAACTTTTACATATCTTATTTCGTTCAATGTTTTACTAGCCCGACCACCCACCCTGTTTTCTCAGTGGATTCAATACTGATAAAGCAGTCTGGAATTGGGCTAATCACTGTGAAATATGCCTGATGTATTTTATACTGGACCAATCACAAGTCTTGAGGGTGGGTGTTTTGCAAAGCGTCATACGCACTGACTTCTTTTTATCTTGAATCAAAGTCAGTTCCAGTCGACAAATCTCTTTATAACTGTTGTCGGTTGTTCAATTGAAAAATAAGGATTGAAATACAGATTACACCCTGTATTCTTCAATTTCTCTGACAAAAGGTCAGGTTTTATTCATTTATCTTATGAACCTGCTTTATCCTCACTAGGGTCATGGGGGTTGCTCGGAACCTATCCCAGCTACTGAAGGGTGAAGGTGGGGTACACCCTGGACATTTCCCCAGTTCATCACAAGGATGATATATAGAGATAAACAACCATTCTCACATCCACACCTATGGACAATTTAGATTAACCAATTAACTTACTAGTGCATGTCTTTGGATGGTGGGAGGAAACCGGAGTACCCGGAGAAAACCCACGCAGACACGGGGAGAACATGCAAACTCCACATAGATGGTGCTGGAATCGAACCCAGGACGTTTTTGCCGTGAGGCATAAGCGCTAACCACTACACTGCCATGCTGCCCAAGGTCATGTATATTTTGTTTATTTATTTGCATGTTTATTAGGATCCCCATTAGCTGCAGCACATGCTGCCATTATTCTTCCTGGGGTCCCATGACGTCCATCTTATCTGTGATTGGTTTACTCAGCATCTGTTAGTCTTGCCTTCATATTCAGATTCAAGCCCCGCAATTCCATATTTTTATGTCTTATGTATGGTGGGGTTTCTTTTTCATCTTTTACATCACTGTCTTTTTGTTACGCCTTTTACAAAGTTGTTGCCTTAATGCATGGAGATTATAATTATATAATAAATGTGATAAATATTGTATCTGCTATTACTAACCAGGAAAACAAAAAACGCCTTTTTTTTTATTTCCACAGGGGTGATTCAAGGGTCTACTGGTGACAACTCTAATGAAAAATGCATGAAATCTTTTTATATCAAATATAAATACCAATAAAAACCAGAAGGGTAAAAAAAAAACCCCAAAAAACAAAGACATAGCTACTGTAAATGTCTTCTATTCTGTACACATTAGTAGTATATGTGAATTTTACAAAATATAAATACGCTGAACAATAAAACATCATAAATGACTCTCAATAAAAGTACATGTAGTACAAAATGTCTAAAATTGAATGGTTTTCTTGGAGAATAAATTCCATATAGGTGGTGATCATTAATGCTGGGACATGGTGACCCTTCAGGCAGGTTTTCTACAGTTGTTACACTTCATGACCCTTTAATGGGGACAAAGTACACCTCAGTGTTTGCGACTTTTCAAATAAAAATCAGCTCTGTTCTTTTTGCTTTCAGTGCTCTGTTTACTTCTGCAGAGGGAGGTGAAACCGTAAATTAGCAGAAAGTTAGCCTTTTTCAGATCTTTTAGTGAAGCTTTTATCCAGGCTGTGCATTAATGGTGTTGGAAAAAACAACCTGGATATTTGAGTCTTTTTAAAAAGCTACTGGTGATGAATCAGGCTGCTGCATGAATCACACCTAAGTACATACAAGTGTTTTGTCTGAGTGGCATAAAATGCTCTACCCACTCTACTCACCATCTGACTCTCATTGTGTATCTGTCTGCAGTTACACCTGTTTGTGCTCAGCTGCAGTGCCAGCAAAATTAATTCTGATCAGTACACAGCTGTGTAAATTGATTTACAGCTGCGTTATCATCATCAATACAACTGAGAAAAGTATGTAATCATCTGAATGTAGAGTCATCATTAGACTTTGTTAAAATACAGAGTTTTAAACATCTTTAAAGGGACTATATGTGGTATTTCTACTTAAAATATTAAAAAATTGACTTAAAACAGCCTGCAAATATTCCAATGTACTGGATAATAAAGATATGAACTAAATTTATTCACACCGAAAGGCCGGGGGATTTGTGACCACTGGAGGGAGTAGTGAGTCACTCTGTCAGAAACTGATCAGATGGGATGAGAACCACTAAGAAACAACTTTTAGAGTCAAAGAAAGTGGTAAAAGCTAGAAACACTGTTCATTTTTTTACCACTAGACACAGCTCCAAATGAAAGACTGGAGTTTGATGTTGAAATAGTAGCATTGATTCTACATTGGTGAGTTTTGCCCCAGTTACAAATGCCATTATGAACAGCTACAAACACTGTGCAAACAATTTTTGGACCATTTCGAACGACCTTCTCAAGGCAGCCTTGTAAGCATGAAGAGTTCATAGACCGTTCATAAGTTCATAGCCAGATGGATGATCTTGTGCAAGATTTTCTACAAACACACAATGAAATCCCTTTTCATAGGGTGCCCTAATGAAAATCTTAGAAACAACCAAAGAACAGCACACGATGTTCATGGATCAGAAGGCCATTCCAGAACCCCATGTTCCTATATGGTGGCCGCAAGTAGATTGCAAGTACATCACAAGAATACATTATGTTATTATTAGGGGCTCTTTATGGTGTTCACATGAACAAACATACAGACAGAGATTCACACAGCATTCTTAAGGTGTTCTTAAAGTGTTTTCAGTCTAAAAACAGAGCTAAGCTGACAGAACTATAATATAAACGATCAGCTGATGCAGCACATGGAGGTTATAAGACACATTGTAATTTTGACTGTCAAAGTAACCAATGATGAGTTTTATCCTCAAGAAGAAAATCTGATGATACCATAACACTGATGTGTAATTTAAAAAAGGAGTCTTAATTTAATCATTGGTGGATTATAAAAAAAATCATTCAAGGTAATTGTTTAAACATGGAAAAAGGCTCAAAATCAAGTAAACTGTGAGTCAGTCTAGTTTATCAGTTGTATTTTTTGATATGTTATTTGCTAGTTTGCGAATCAGCCTTTAGACAGTGATGCCTGGCAAAAACACTGGAGCTCAATAACATGGTAAACTATGAAAAACAATTAAAAAATTATGATGTATTTTGACTGTGCAGGTTTTGAACATGAGTTGTTACAGTCCAGGGATCTGTATATGAATTAAAATGTATTTGCATCAGTGATGATGCATGAGTTTAAAGAGACAAACGAAAGACACAAAAGTAAATGTATGTGTTTAGTCAGCAGAAATCACAATAAATCTCTTAACATTTCAACATACATTTAAGGATTACATTTAAGCCATATTCTATGTATATTAGGGTGCATTAGGAAATTAAACATTGAAACTTATACCTTTTAAATAAAATCTAATATGCTTCTTCTGTTAAAATTTATAGCTTCAATTTAAGAATCCATGAAAAGGAAGGATGTTAAAGCTGATCTACAGGAGAATAAATACCTGAAAACAATACAGAATACACCAAAGCCTTGCTGCATTACCTTCCATTAAATCAGGGTGTCAAACATATGGTCCAGGGACCAAAACTGGCCCAAAGGGTCCAATTCTATGGGATGAATTTCAGTTTCAGATGCCTATTATTAACCCTCAGGTGGTGTTCATATTTTTTTTTATTCAGCCAGTGTTTGTGGGTGTGATGGATCTGCTGCATTTGCAGGTTTTTAATTCAACATAATCAAAAAATTTTAGGTTAAAATACATAAACAGATTACAAGCAATATAAGAAGTATTTCTTTAATATTTGCCTTTTGCCTTTGCTAGATCACATTTATGAATTAAAGTGCTGCTCATTTTTAGTTAATTATTTTTGATAAAAATGTAATATAATCAAGACATAAGAGAAAAAATTCATCAGACAATAATTACTCATCATTTTTGTTTTAATAAAAAATGAAAACAGCAGACTGAAAGACTGAGGCAAATGTACATAATGGAAGAAATGAAGGCACAATTACAGTTGAAAAAGGACATTTTTATGCAGAGATGGACATGTGTATCGCAATATCTGTTGAATCAGCAGAATATCTAGATAGGAGGATTTTTTTTTCTCTTGTTGGTATGTTTTATGTTTGGGGGTTTTTTGTATTGTGTTTTTTCTTCCCCTCTAGCTTTGGCTTGTGCAATTCATTTGTTTCCTTTCTTACATGAAAATTATTTGGTACAATAACCAACTAACAATGTCAGATGAGCTTTGTTAAGGAGTATTGATGATTGTATGTGATCAATGTTTCACCTTGATGATCAAATAAACTAGTTTAAAAAATGAAAACGGGTCCCACAGACCCAAACACCACACAAGGGTTAAATGTTTTGTGACTTTGTACATCCACTGTGATCTGTAAATTGCAATGCACATGTCTAAACATCTAAATTTAAATTCACTCATTTTTTTTTCTTTTTAGAAATTTCAGGTTGTTGATGTTTTTCGTATTATTCACATTTTGTGTGAAAGGTTTGTAAATGTAAACAATTTCATATTATCATTTTACTTTTTTTTTTTCCTGCGCCAAAACAATAGGGTCCAGTAAAAAAAACAAAAAACAACATGCACTTGAGATCAGCTTGTATGTGTATGTGACCTCTGACCTAAAATAAGTTTGATACTCATGCCCTGTAATCTTAACTGTCATATGCCTGTAGGCCTATTTTCTCTTTATTTGCAGAGATAAAACCATTTATGTAATAAAGTGGAAAGTGGTACATAAAACAATTACTGCAATAAATCAAAGTGTACACCCAGGAACCTCAAGACCACAATAAAACTTACGCTCATATGGTGTCTTTATGTTTTGGTTTTTTTTCCTCCTTAAGCCACCACGTTGAGCCTGCACTGACTTTGCGGACTATTAGCATCTGGCCTGCCATGGAATCTGCGCTGATGTTCGCGCGTCCTGCCCTGCTCACGTGAGCCCGTGGATAGATGGAGGGATGGATGGAGAGATGGAGGGATGGAAGGATGCGTGAACTCACTTTACTCCAAAGGAAGTAGAGATGACATCATAATCTGGCCGGACTACAACAGCTGTAGTAGTAAACAAAACCCAGCTGTTAATCCGCAACTACAGCGGCTTTAAAGCGTGCGGGTTCCTGGACATCCCCTCAAAATCATATAGCAATTTTTAAAAACACAAAAGAACATATTTAATAAATTATATATGCTGATACAAATAAAGCCTTAAAAAACTGAAGAAAATGTATATTTATACTCCTATGTTACTTTTCTTTTGCAATGTTGCAGAGTGGTTTTTACGCACATAATATCCCGCACGGCCGCCGAGTAAAGCGCCGGTGGAGCCGCGCTAACGCTCAGAAATCCGGCCAAACACCCCGCTATAGGCTGATCTGTCATCACTAATTCTGCTTTTCAGTTTCAGATGCCATGTCCTGAAGCTTTTTTCACTGTATATCCATCTACAACACGCAGTCATGCAGAAACCTCCCGCACATCCAGCCAATAATCCTCAGGAAAATCCATAAAAATTACTTTGCACAAGCGCACAAGTCTTCTGCATCTTATACAGGACTTTAAATGGTCTTAAGTGCAAGGACAAAACTCGTTTTATTTCTGTAATTTTACAAAGAAGTGTGCGCGTAAATTTGGATCCTATAGCTGAAGGAAAAACTCCAGGTTCTCTCAGACATGACCCATCCATGAAATCATCTACTGGGATTAAACTGGTCCGGCTGATCTACTGGGCTTAAACTGGTCCAGTTGATCTACTGGGCTTTAGACTGGTCCTGTTTAAGTCCTGCATGTGGACTTACATGAACAGACGCAGCTCTACTCACTTTCAGCTCCAATTCTCTTCAAGACGCAGACGCAGCGGTGCGTGAAGCTGCATCTCCCTGCTGGATGTCCACACAGCTGCAGCTTTGAAACATCCTTTAAAAGGAGGATGAAGAAAAGGTCCAGAGGCACAGGAGTCACTGTTACACGTCCAGATGTCGGTGTGTGAGGATGGATCTGCTGCGCTCTGTTCCGCTCCGGAGATGCCGGTAAAGTGTCTCCACCGCTGGTGCGTCCATTGGCTGAGGATGGTGATGACAGATGAGACCCCCACCCCCCCACCCACACCCACCGACCCCAG
>JAPTGZ010000009.1:22666686-22678445 GCA_029814645.1 Fowleria isostigma
AAGTAGCTGGGATAGGCTCCATGCGACCCCCGTGACCCTAGTGAGGATAAAGCGGGTATGGAAAATGAATGAATGAAAATAAAAGATTGCATATCTTTACAGTATGAATATTACACACTCCATTATTGCAATATTGGTATTTTTGCAATATATTGTGCTGCCCTATTTACATATGATAGGTCACATTTTTTTTTACTGTGTGAGGTTATTTTATGTCACTGTCTCTTCAGCTACAAAATCTCCAAGTGCACTGAGTACTGTTAGTGAAGAAACACCATAAATAAACTATAATAAACCATAATAAACTACCTGTCTAGTAGTGTTAATGTTCCAAACCTATAACAGGGTTGTTAGTCATTCATATACTGACTCAGATGAGAGACAAGATTGACTGCATATGTAAATCACATGTAACCACAACAGAAAATAAATGTGGAGAGCATTAAAACTTTATGAATGAGCTTGGTTGTAATTTTTCCAAAGTAGACTTGTTGGGATGTTATTTATTTTCTGCTTTAGTTTTCCCATTGTGCACATCAGGGTTTAGGCAAACATGATTTTTTATGTATTAACTAACTCTTGTACAGCTGTAAGGTCATTTCTAATATCAGAAATAGATGTATCTAACCACTTCATAGTTCTTACCTTTAGTTTTTTTTTTTACAGGTGAACAGGCTGTTTCACACTTTGACCAAATGGGAATAATAGACCTCTCTGAAGTCAACCATTTGAGTAAATATCTACACACAGATTTCTGATTAGTTAAAGTCCAAACTAATGTAAAGTGCTATTTTAAAAATTTAAAACAATATCTACTTGTATGAGAACCCCCTAAACTCATGTCTGTACAGCTAAGTCCTTGACAAACATGGGGAAAACCAAAGACTTGCATCTAATCCTTCTGAAAACCAAGGAGAAACTCTGAAATTGTGTTCTTGACCCAGTGATGGAACGGCTCAAAAGGAGAAACATGTCAGGTTTCACGGTATCACATGTGCAGCAGATGGGTTTTCTCACTTTATAGGTCTCAGAGGTAAAGGGCTTCAGGGACTAGAGGGGGGGTTCAGTTTCAGAGCGGGAAATCACCATCAGCTTAGTCAGACAGAAATAAAGAACCAACAGGGATCCTCTGATGATTGATTTTCGGTCCGTGAGCAAAGCAGCTAAAATAAATCAGACATTCTAATCAGCCGTTCACAGATACATGATCAGACAGTTTAGGTGCCGCACTCCCTTTCATTCTGATCAAACTTGTTCTCCTGGAGGGTGAGGCCAGGGTAAAATTAACCTCTTGTCATGTTATTTTAATCCTCACCTCAATACCCACCTGCCTGTCACTCGGCAAACACACACACCGGATATCTGTTCTGTTTCCTGACGCTGTAATCCAGCCTATAATCCAGCCTGTCTGTGTGTATAAATGGATGCAGATTAGAAACAGAAGCAGAGCAGGTCATTAACTCAGGCGGTTAACTTTGACAGTAGAGGTGCTTATTAGTCCCGTTTAGTCACTGTGAGAAACAAACAACCTGCTCAGATGTAAGAACATTATATTTTCCAAGGGGAGCTTGACTTGACACACCCTGCTTTTGTGAAGCTATCGTATCCTATGACAGCTGTAGAAAGTTTAACACATTGGTTGGAATCATTTGCCTGCCTGCTTAATGATTCTGTTTATTGATTCCACCTTCATCGCACATGCGTGATGACGTCTCACACACCTTGCATTGTTTTGGTTTAGAATGTAGCCACCATGGCGTCCAAACAGAAACGCTCCAAGGTCTGTCTGTATTTCAGGTGTACAGACGACACCAGGTCCCCTGGAAACACTGGCAAAGCTTCCATTTGTTCAAAAGGGGAATCTCCCCAATATGAGAAAAACATTTGTCCACAGCATCACATTCAGTTGCAGGAATGTCATGTGTTTGATACACTACTTAGCGACATTTGCGCACAACAGCTCTCCAGTACCGTGGCGTCTCCGCGCCACCGGTACTTGGAGTACTGCTGTGGTTCCACTCCACCGGTGCAGCTGTTACTCCAGTGTAATTGATAGGAAATAAGTGCATGAACAGTATGTAAAACACACTATGTAGCAGCATATTGGCCAGCAACACTGGAAACTCTGATCTACCACAGCTCCAACAAGCACTTCACATGTATTTAACTACAGAACCTGAACCAGACCTGGTGTCATCTGTTATTATTTGTACAGACTGTACATGTTATATTTTCTGTGGAGAAATGTAAATGTAAAAGACAGTTAATGCAAACAAACCTGTTTGTACTCTTTTATTCCCTCACCCAATTAGAATTAATAAGAGGATCGATAAGGAATCAGATCAATAGGGAAAATTGATAATGGAATCAGAATCATTTTATTCTTATCAATCCCCATCCCTACACATTGGTCATCATTGAACCAGTAAATCTTGAAACTCTCTAAACGCTTTAATTTCCTGAGTTGATGATGGAAGTAGTGACAGACAGCTCTCACTTCCCTCTTATCTTGGTGGAGAGTTTCATAAGTACACACATGAGAAAATGGTAACAGGTAAAAGACACTTATGAGCTGAAACACAAGCAAGAATTTCACTTATCCTGGATAATGATGTTTAGAGCAGTGAATAAGATGGTCAATTGATCTCCTTTACGTGTAAAAACGTGATATCCTACAGATAGTTTCACAGAAAGTGGCACACATTTTCACTCGGAGGCAAGGATTAAGTGCAGGAGAAGTGAATTTGTAATAAATTGTATGTTTTTAGCCCAAGCAGTTCTGTAAAAATGGATTTTAACATTCTTGACTAAAAGTTGTGTGATGTCCTAAATCATAAATACATAGATACATAAATGACAGCAGGATGAACCATTGAGTTGTATTTTATTTTTATAACATGACATTATGGAAATTCTGACTTTCAGGGATAAAAAAAAGTTGAAAAGATAAATATAATTCATCTGTACAATTTCTTATATTTTTCATTTTTATTTAGTCATAAGTTCTGGAATTATGGATTTATGACACAACTGATGATGGTAATACTACATGATTACACATTTAACACAAACGGTTTAATTTGCATAAACCACAAGCCACAGGATGTCTGTTACACTAATAAAAGAAGAGTAAAATATAGTTCTTGACTTAAAAAGGAGGCTAGTGTAACACTGAAGTACCTATTTACACATCTACACTTCTCATTTTCACATCTGACATTTCTTTGCTCAACATTACTCAACATCCATTCAGTTCACAGTGTTTCATAGTAAGTCACAGTTTTACTTCCTTTATTTTTCTTCTAAACCAAATTCAGAGTTTTCCTCTTTAGAAATCTGACATTGAACGACAAAGCCTGGCTAGTAATCCTGAAACATAGTGTAGTTTTTGTTGGTATATATGACCAGAGAGGCTTGTTAGCGACTCCACTGTTTTAATGAGGAACAGCTAATTTGTTTGTGTATTTGTTTGGTTTTACATACAGCACATCTGCAGAGAGAAACGGAAACTACATTAGTTTATGAAAATGCAGCGTTAAACTGAAAAAGGTCTTGCTGGAAATGGACAAAAAAACAAACAAAAAAACCAAAACACTGGTACTAATAATATTGTACCAGAAGGAAAACCTGACAACTACTTTCAGGGTTTTGGTGTTGTTTGGGTTCTAACATTTTTCCTAAATTTGTACAAGGCTTTTGTGGAAGTCCCATTTTTCAGCAAAATTATATAATTTAGCATCGTTTTGGATCCTTTTTGTTATGGGTATAAAAATGTGGAAAAGCATGTAAAGCAAAACCTGCTGAAGTGTAATGGGGACAATCATTAGGCAGAGGAAAAGCCATGTGGTTATTTTTGATGCTCTACATATCGATGTTGCATGGATTTGGCTTTAGGTGGTCCTAGAATGGCCTGGATGCACTACCTAAACCCTGACTACTACATTTAATGCAATTTTTTTTTTTTTTTTTGTGGGGGGGGGCATGGTTTATGTCCAATATTAGACACTAAAAGCAGTTTTCTCATTTAAATATTGACATTTTAACTACAATTTGAAGTTGTCTGCTCATATGATACTGATATAAAAGTACGTGGTGCATTCACTGACCCTTAGTCATTTGATATAAAAATTTAGTATCAAATGAAATTAAAACTGTTTTTAAGCTTTCCAGTCAGTGCTGTAAAACTATTTAAGTGCATTACCTCATCATAAAAAGTGCCCCTGCAGTGCTTATTTTGTGTTTTTAGTTTATTTCAGTTTTTTTTTTTTTTTTTTTTCATTTGACTGATTAATGTTTAATATCAACACTTTACTTGTACTGTTCGATTCAATGAGGCTCATTTAAAAAACTGACCATGATTTAATTTAACATTTACTTTCAGCAGATTCGCCAAATGTCAAATCACTCATTTCCAGGTCTGGAGATGCATATTTTAACAAGGTGTTATGGTGGGTTTCAGCAGGTGCTTCAGCCTGATAGTATTTAAATCAGCCTGACTGAACCTCATTTGAAGAGCAGCTTGGCCCAAAAGCTGTTTCCAGTCAGCAGCGCTTTTATTCACTCATGATTAGTAAAAGTGAGGCAGAGAAAGTTCAGATACAGGAAAAATGTCACAGTACATAGATGAATACTTACTCTGGTCTTTTTAATTTCTGCCAAAACTGCAATGATTACTCATCACTTTGAAGCAAAAATGGCCAAACTTTTCAGCTTCTCTAATGAAGTCTTTTGTCATTTGATGGTGATTTTTATTGCAGGTTTTTTTTTTTTTTTTGGTTTATTTTGCTGGTTTTTAAACACTTTGTCACCTAGACATAATAATAATAAGCGCTTGATTTGCTGTCATCTAGACTCACACAACAAACTGACAGCCCAGTTTGGCAGAAAAATAATGCTTTGCATAACATTTCTTACAATCTGAGTCCCTATTTTTTGTCTGTATATCCAAATAAAACCTAATGTATGCACTCACTGGTGACACATGACTGTTGTTTTGCTGTTTTTGTTTGATGAAAGAGTGTAGAATGTAAAGTTAGATTTAAATGATGTCATGGCCTTCAATTTTGATCAGTCTTGAATTTGTCATATTTCAGAGGGATTGTGCAGACATGTCCAGACTTTCCTTTTTAGGTCTCTTTCCTTTATCAGTGAGTAATAGAGAGGATTACATTAAGAAGTGTTAATATTAATGTCTCTAGGCAAACGTATATACAGTATATTTAGATCTGTGTAAAGTAACTATTAAAATCTTAAGTCATCTATTTAAGTATGCATGCAAACATGCAAAGTTTGTGTAATGTAGTGGTTTACTGCTGCTGAAAAAATAATGGAATGAAATAGAGCTCCACAATATATTGTTTGAACATCGTCATCATGATGTACATGTGCACAATATTCACATCACAGGTCCTGTAATGTAGGAGACAAATTAACCTAACATGTTCTCATCTAATTTCAAGGTTACCTGACACACAGCGATCCACCAATCACAATCATTCTTGATCAGTTTGCTGAAACAGACCATGCCCCTGCACATGGAGTGAATCACTGGTAACAACATTAAAAAAATGAGCAATGAACAAGAGAAAATCCCCGAAAACAAAGACTTGGTGCCAAAAAGAAAAGCAACATCAGTTATCAGGAATAATTTCAGCTACAAGAAGGATGGTACTGAAACTTGTGTTCTGTGTCAACTGTGCCTTACACCTGTTGCCACAATGAGAGGAAACACAATTTGTTTGACCATTTCCTTCAGCACCACACAGCTATTATATCCTCCTGAGTATTTTTTCATATTGCAATATGTATCGCAGGGTTAAAAAAATTCGCAATGTCAGTTTTTTCCAATATCGTGCAGCCCTAAAATGAATTGACGACTTTTGAGAGTGCAGAATTACTGTAAGTCCCCAAATCTCTAGTCCAGTTCTGAACCATAACATGCAGTGACTTTGTTTCATACAGAGGTTTAGAGTTCTGTTAAGGTGTAAAACCATTTGGGGTTTGTTGAAACTTCCAACCAGACAAATGTGGCCACAGTTTGTGTAATGAATGAATGAAACACTTCAGTGTCACAGGCGTTCAGTTCAGAAAATGTGGACTAATGTTGACTTCATCAGCTTTTGTCAAAGCATTGCAATAATATGGTGTGAAACTATGCTAAAGCAGAGAATTTCTTGTCACAACAACAAAAAGCTATCATCATTTTGCAAGAGGTAAGTAAATTGTAATTGACCAGTGATTTGTTCTTCTACTTCCAAAGATCATCACATAGTGCCCCAGTCCTTGTATTAGTCACTAAGATTAGATCAATTCCTTCATGATGCCGTTTCATGAAGCCTGTTTCTCAGATGAACAAATTCCCCAGATTTCCAAACTGATAATATCTTGTCTGTTTTACTCTCTTCTTGTTTGTGGAGGATACATTTAAGATGCATCTGCAGCAGAAAAGGTACATGTTTCTGTTGGGATGTCAGTTTTCTGGTCGTAGCTTGTTACCAGCGGTTGCAGACTCCAGCTGTTTTCTGAATGATAGTGAATGAGCTTTAGCTGATTTAAAAATAACTGCACACGGGAAATGGTCATAAAGAGGTGGAAAGAGTGCTACCTCAAACCAAATGTGGTGTCATAGCTCTCTGTTACCTGTCAGGTTATTTGCATTGGAAAAGCTCAAAGGTTGACCTGCTTCACACTTGAGTTCAGCAGAATGAGGGAAACAGATGGAGGTCTGTTCAGACCACATTCCTCTGAAACGCCATCCTGTCAGTCCTGTTCTAAACTCACACTGAGCTACAAAACGGTGCCACTTCAGGTTGTTAGCATGGCTTTAAAACCGCAGACCAGGAACCCTCATCAGTCTTAGGTTATAGGCTGCTAAGTCATTAAATCCACTGCCTGCTGACTACTTTTACCAGCCAACTGGCCTTGTTTCACAAAGCTGTAAACGGTTTACTCTACGTTTATAGTGTTCATTTAAGTCTTGACTATTATAGATTGTTACTGACACTAAATTCTACATATTTCAGAAAATCTATGCAATTTTTTTTTTTTTTTTTCCTTCTGATTCAGATCAGAAATGTTGTGTGGTCTGGTTCATGTGACTCTAAACTCCTTACTGAAGTTCAAAGAAATGAAAATCCTGGATTTAGATGAGTGAAATACCTTCTTATGCACAATGTTACACTGAATAATGTGTATATGAATGTGATTTTTTTTCATGCTCCACAATGACTGCTTGAGCATAAATTCATAGAGTTTGACACAGAAATAGCTTAACAATGCACTATGTGATGTATGTAATATTTCATGGGCTGCAGATGTAGAGGATGGCTTGGGCAGTTTAAGCAGTAACTTATTGTTTTTATGTGGGTGTCTTGGTGTTGGCTTGGGATGTGAGAACATAACTTGTAGGAGAGGCACAGTTCTCCCACATACAAAGAAACATATCTGGCTCTAGGGCTGCTGGATGTGACAACATTTGTACACTGAGTTTACAGGAATAATAAAAGAGCTGCATCATCTTCCTTATGCAGAATACTACAAAACACAATGTGTTCAGTGCATGTCTTAAAATGTTGATCCATTCTTTGCAGCATTTTGTGTCCCTGAGTATTCAATTTCAGTTTGAATAAGACAGCACATAATGACAACATCATCAGTTGAATTACAGATAATCTTTTCCATAAGTCTCTGTCAGGGCTATTACTCAAAAAAGTAATGCATTAGAAAATAGTACATTAGTTTGCACCAGACCTTATGACTAATACACATAGACCTGTCATGTGGTTTTGTGATGGGCCCACAGAAGTTATATCAGTGTAAGTCAGTGACAGGCATCAGTCATGCATGCATGGACCGGATTAATGATTATGAAGATAATCATAGCCGGGCATGAGATGCGGATGGCTGCATGTCAGACATGTCCAGGGCTGTGCTGCAGCTGCTGTGTGCTGAACCCGGGTTATGACACGGAGCTCTGCTGTGCTCCGAATGCAGAGTCCGAGTATGAACCGGAGCTCTACAGTTCCGTGATGCCCTCACAGATTTAAGGTTTGTGGTCATTACATTAAATTCTGTGACAGACCACCGTCACAGTTAGGAGGAAGAGCCTACAGTAGCTCAGAGGGCGGAGGCGCAAGGCCCGGAGACCCGAGAGAGATGAAATCGATTTGACGATTACCCAGTTTTAAAAATTGTCCTAATTAAAAAATTGAATTTCAATTTCAAATTGATTAATCATGCAGCCCTACTCTGATGCTGTAAAATTAATATCTTTGAGTTATGGACCAAACAAGAAGTAAAAGGATCTTACTTTTCACTGTTAACTAGTCAAGAAAATGGTTGACAAATTATTCAAAAATTAAATTAAACCTTAGTTGCATCATTGAAAACTTTACATTTTCACATAATACATGAAAATTACATTTTAGATTTTGACATAATATGTAAACAAATACACTATAGACATAAGCAAGATGTTTTGAAGTATTTTTGTGCTGTAAAATAGTAGTGGATAAATAAATGGGAGGGGATCTGAAGTGTTATTAATGCAACCACGAATGGCGGAGAAAATAGGATGTTTTTTTCTTTTTCATGTGGTTTACGAGGTATGTGCTGCATATATTTTATAATTATAAGAAATGCTCTGCACCACTGAGTAATTTTTGTGAGAATAAACCTCAGTTATGTGTTATAGACTGACCTTCCTTCCACTAATAGCTTATGAAAGACAGAAAAGTCAGCAGGGTCCAGGACCTGTGCTGCTGGTCAAAGAAACCTGTGAAGCATGTTCCTTGAAAGTCTTCACTACATACATTTTATGACTTGGGACAGACATGGATGTAAACTGTAATTTGGCTGCTTGGCAGATGCATACAACCACAAAACAGTAATTCTAGTTTTTAGCATTTCGGTCACATTTTTCTTCTAAAACGGTCCATGTTAAACGGGTGTTTTCACATTCCCTTCCCATGTAATTGTGTATTTTGTCATTTATTTGTGTATTTAGTGGCATCCCACTGAAAGGAAAACAGAATGAAAGTCTCCTGTTGATTCCTCTCTTTCACGACGAGACAAGTGCATTTTATTTTTGCCACGATGCAGTTGCTGTGCATCCTCATTTCATGCCTTGAGTTTGAGTTAATTGCAGGCAAGTGACATGAAGGAATATATCCTCTTTTCAAGTAGATATTCACGTGTAATGAGTGCGAGTGTGATAGACTCTGCAAATCAAGAGGGAATTCTTACTGTTATCACTCTGCTTTTGTTGTTTCGCTTAATGTGTTCAAAATTTGCTGAAAGAGCCAGAGATGAAGAGACTTGGATAGCAATTAATTATGTCCTACGATTCGGAAGAACATGTTCAGCAATCAGTCATCCTTGTACTTTTGCAAATACACTGCATTTACAGTTACCATGACTTGGTACTTAACCTACATTGAGAGCAGTTTTGTTTATTGTTTTCCTGAGTTCCTTGACCTCAGCCTAATCTCTGCAGACAACATTGACCCAGAACAGACTGAGAAGAATCTGCACAACTTTCATTTCAAATAGATTTACTCCAGACATTAGACGGGTGAAGTCCCACCCCTTCTTTTCAGCAGTTTGGTGTAAAACTGAAGTACCAGAATGAGAAATTGTGAAATTAGACTACACACCCAAAAATTGCGGAAGTCATCTCATTGTTGGGCGGCATGTTGGTGTACTTTCGAGCACTTCTACCTCCCAGCTAGGAGGTTGCATGTTTGAATCCTAGTTGGACCGGGGTCTTTCTGTGTTGAGTCTCTCAGTTTCTCTCCACCACCTGGAGTTGGTCCCCAAGCACCGTCAGTGGCAGATACATGATGCTAATACTAATGCTAATGCTCGGTGTGTTTATGTTAGAATGAGGAAAATGCAGAGACCAAATTTCCCCATGTGGATAAGAAATGTGAATTAATTTCTTGCCCTTATCTGTTGATAAGCGTTAGGCGGTAGGCCTACAAAAAAATAGCATAAAAGTTGCAACAATACAAAAGTGCCAAAAGACAAAAAAAATAAAAAATGAAACATACCAAGTTAAAATTACAAACCATATTTGTAGTGCAGAATATTAAATATGTGATTTTACAGAATTAAAACAAATCTGAGTACGTTTTTAGATTTATATATTCTATTTGATAACATATTGTTAAAGCCAGTACTTGATAAAATGTTGAATATTGCAGTAGTTAAATGACTGTCTCTGTTGAAACCTGTTTGTGAATGGAGGAGTTGTCTTTCAGGTTGCCTTTTTCCCAGGCTGAAAACAAAACACTAACGCTTCTGGAAGATAAACTGTAACATCTACCCTCATTTCCCACTGAACCTCCACAAACCTGAGGCTCATTATCAGTTTTTACAGCGATAAAGTGTGCAAACAAGCAATTATTTTGGCACTGTGCTGTGGATGTTGAACTAAAGCTGCAGCTGGAGTGTCGGGGGGGCTAAAAAGTAAATATGCAACTCTGAGAGTATTCACACCTAGAACGTCCTTTGGTCTACTTACCTGGCTCGGATCGATGGCAGACATTATTGTTTTCATTTGGCTCGGATTGCATTCTCATTGCACTTTTTGCTAGTGGATCAAACGTATGTGACAAATGCGCTCGTATTGGATAAAACAGTTGGGGGCAGGGTGAACTAGGGACAGTGGGGTGTTGATGAAAACAAACATGGAAGTTCAAATGTCAGTGAGCCATTCAGTCTCCTCATTGCTCCACATCTCATCGTCGTCATCGTCGCTGCGCCTAGAAATTCTGTCCATAAAAGTTATGAACAGAACCGGTGACAAAGGGCAGTTCTGGCTGAGTCCAACCCTCACTGGAAACAAGTCCGACTTATTACCGGCTACGCGGACCAGACTCATGCTCCTTCAGTACAGGGACTGAATGGCCACTACCAAGGGGCCATCCACTCCATACTCCTGGAGCATTCCCCCCATAGGATGCCCCTGGGGACACGGTTGTAAGCCTTCTCCAGATCCACAAAACACAGGTGACCTGGACTGGACTGGACCCCATGACCCCTCCAGAACCCTGGTAAGGGTATAGAGCTGGTCCACGGTTCCATGTCCAGGACGAAAACTACACTGCTCCTCCTCGATCTGAGGTTCAACCAGCGACCGGACCCTCCTCTCCAGTACCCTGGCGTAGACCTTACCAGGGAGGCTGAGGAGTGTGATCCCCCAATAGTTGGAACACACCCTTTCACACATCTCATGGCTGCTGCTAGTAGCTCTGGCTAGTAGCTCTGGCTACCCATGCAGCTCGGCTACTTCCAGTGTTGTCGATTACCCACAGTTTTGTTACGGCTGCTATTTCTCTTTTAAATAAGCCCTTTGGACTTTACCGTACTTTAATTCTTGAGTCTGGCTTATTTTAACTTGATCCTAACTTCCGTTATCTATCATTTATTTATTGTCCCTTGTATGGTATCATGTTTTTTATGTCTTAATCTTGCTTATATCAGGCTTTATTGGCATTTTTTGTGATATTTAGAGATATTTAATGATTTTGTTTATTTTAATCTGTTTTTTATCTATTTATTTTAGTTTATTTTAACCATGATCAATGAGCTGCTCGGAGTACCAGTCAATGTCTTTTGTCTGTGTTGTTCTTAACTGTCCTACGTATGTGTCCTGTATTTTTAATGTTTTATGTTTGAGATTAGTGCTGTGTACCTAAACCCACGTTCAGGTTCAGGTCCGGACTCGAATCCAGAGGTTTAGGTTCAGGTCCGGACTT
>JAPTGZ010000009.1:22732710-22744699 GCA_029814645.1 Fowleria isostigma
TCCATAACTTTTTGAGTTATTTTGTACACAGACAAACAGACAGACGGACAGACAGACAGACAGACAGACAGATAAACGCCGGCAAAAACATAACCTCCTTGGCGGAGGTAATTATGTGTGTAGATATGTGTATAGGTGTATGTGTAACTACAGTATCTCCCCTATCCTTTATCTGCGTGTGTACAACTGTAAATAGTATTTGTAGATTTTTGATTTGTTTTTATTTTTGATTTTGCTCTTTTTTACTCCTGTGTGCTCTCTCTGTGCTCCACTCTTGCTGCTATAAACCTGGAATTTCCCCTCGTGGGACTTAAAAAAAGGAATATCTTATGAATGGACTGATCTGTTTTAGGACTTTTTAATGTGTCTTAAAATGTAAAACTATTCTCAAGTCACGGTCGTGCAGATTTAATAACTGTCCTCAGCCACTGACAGGTTATAAGTGTCTGGTCTGAGCGTCTGGTTTGGTTCATTTCTGTGGATGTTGAACAGCGTGAGAGGTAAAATAAGAAACAAATCCAGCACTGCCCCCTTCTGGCCAAATGGAAGAACATCAAGTACATGAGTGTAATACTATAGGTAATATATGAGCTGGGTGGGTCACACATCCATTAAACACCATCAAACACTAAAACAAACAACAGAAGCATCTCTGTTCTGTTCAGTCTTCAGTCTTAAAGTCTTAGTGCTCAAATTTGATGTTTTTTTGGCTCCATTGGTCACATTACCGCTGCAGGAAAAATTATTAGACCATCAGAAGTCATCAGAAACAATAGATATGTAATCAAATACTAACTGCTGTGTGTATCATGTGACTAAAACAGACAGACAAGAAAATATGGAATGTCTAAAAGCACTGTTTTTTTTCAGTACAATGTCAGAGATATTGATGTTAAGAACTTACATGATTTTGGTTATTATAAAAAAAAACATGGAAAAAGGATAGATTAATTAAACTACAATAAACTACTTTTGTTGTCATCATTATATTTGTCCAAACAAATGTACCTTTAGTTGTGCCAAGCATTAAAATGAACAAAAAATGGAAGAAAACATAGGGTGGTCTAATCATTTTTTCTGTGACTGTTTAATGAGGTTTTTATCTTAATACTGTAGAATTAAAAAAAGCTCAACCCCCAGAAAAAAAAACACAATTTGCAGCTATTTTCAAGTGCAGAAGTTTTCCTCATGCAGTGAGTCTCACCTGAGGAACAGGTAATCACATGACGAGTCCCACTCACAGTCGTCAAACGTCAACACCCGGAAGTCACATGACGTACACCTCAGCTGGTCACATGACCTATCGGTACAGACCACAGGTTTGTTACCGATCATTCTCTTGTGAGTAAAAATAATGTAAATTAACTAAATGTAACTAAAAATGGAAACATGGTACAGCTGTTCTAATTAAAATAAATGTTTGTGAACTGATATCAGATTAAACTGGGCCAATGACTCATTTTTTTATTTTATTATTGAATATCCAGACAGATGACAAACACATACAATTATTCTGACTAAATTGTAAAAAACAAAACAAAAAAACAAGTCTGTAAATTCTGGTCAACTGACAATATTTTATACAAAACAAGGCCAATCAGTGACATTCATTAAACTACATGAAACTATTATACATAAATATATATTGTGCTAATTCGTGCATTGTCTGTGTGAGACAGGATCAGGTGTAGAATAATTACAGATACTGCATTACAAAATTTAATGTTAATTTCAATAAAAATCCTCTTATGGTCTAAAATGTCCCAGAAAATTTGTTTCCCAAAATTAAAAGTATCAACGTGAGAATAAATATTACTAAAACTAAGCATGAACTAACAGTGTTGATGAATTAATCATTTTATGGCTTTAATTCAACAGTCAATCTTATATAATCAAACTACGGTCACTGAACATTTCATAAACAGCAACTAAAGCAGTTAAAAATACCACAAACACCTGCCTGCAAAATCAAACAAATATGAAAAAAAAAATAATGGGAAACCTGGACTGACTGCAGCTGGGTGCATGTGAAAAATGTATAAACCAAACACAACGGAGAATAACGGGTTTAATCACCTCTTGGACGTGGCGGTTCCTACTCCACTTGTGACAGAACTCCCGCCGATAAAAACAGGACAACATCTGAAAGCACAACGAGCAGTCGGACACGTTCACTCCTACATATAAAAAACACAACGTGCCCACATTCGAAAACCCTCGGCCTTCGGTCCACACTGTAGTTTTTGCAGACGGACAATGAACTGATGACAATACCCTGCAGCTTTGGCCAGGAGGAATGATAGAATAAACAGAGTGGTACAAATCCTTAATGCAGACATTCAACTAACATTCATGTGACATTTAACACATTACTAACTACAGATGTGAAAAAAATATCAATACAGCAATATATCATGATGCTTTGACCTCTAATATAACAATATTTCAACCTTTAATATCAATTTTTTGGAAAAACAAAAATATTTTCTTTGCAACAATAGTTTAATTCACAGCAGTGTAAGTGACAAACAATGCATTTTATGTTTCCCCATCTACAAATTCAAAATTCAGAATGACTTACTTTCTTCCTCCAGACTGCGTAGAAAGCTTCTTAATCTTTTCATCTCCTTTTGGAAACTGTTGAGTCTGAGAGAAAGATAAAGGAACACACGACAAACTGTAACTACATCCTAAACTCCTGCTGTGTTGTTCAGAAGTTACAATTCAACTCTATTCACAGTATTGAACTTCTTATAGTAACAGTATCATTATTAGGGCTGCACGATATTGGCAAAACTTCCGATATGGGTGTACAGCATTGTGATAATGACATTATTGCAATATTTCTCATTCATAATCAAAATTAGAATCTGAAATAATCAATAACTGTGGGGAAATTAGTGTTACCATAGCTCCTCACACAAATAAAGCAGTAGGAAATAAATAGGGATAAGAAATATAGGAATAAAATAAGTCATAAATAAGCAGTAAGTACCAAGATAGCAATAAATAAGAGTAAAATAGTAATAAACAATAAATACCAAATTTAGCGACAGAATAAGCATAATAAACAGTAAGTACCATATTTAAACACTATACCATTCACCTAAAGAAATACCAATTTCATCTACTAAAAAAACTGTTCTTTAACAATGTTAAAATGATCCAATTGTTTGTATGTGACTCATTTATAATTTAAGACCAAATACTGCACTGTTACAATCAGTGACACAATTCTGTGGTAGAACCTGGTGATGCTGTTACCATAGACCTTCACACACAAACACAGTCAAATATTTAGTCATTTTATTCACATATAACAGTGTATAAATGACATGGATGTATTTCAGAATAACTAAGGTGCCAGAGTACCACCATGGGAGAGCTTTAACTCAACTATATTCCTTTACTTACCTGGTTTGGTAAATACTGCATATTAAAATAAAAACTATATAAATGTTCAGGCCTTGGACAGTCATGCTCTGAAAATATTCACATCTTTTCAACATTAATAACATGTCAACATACATTCAACCAGCAGCGGTAGCATTACTTCAGTTTATATACCAGAAAAACTAGCATGTTAGAAACACAGTTAACAGAACGTTAATTAAAAAAAGTTGACAGAAAGTTAATGGAAAAAAAATCTATATTATATACTATATATATATAGATATATATATATATATATATAGAGAGAGAGCACATCTTTGCAATATGAATACGTTTTGCACTCTTATCGTGATATCAATATTTTTGTGATATATTGTGCAGCCCTCATCATTATAATGGCAAAGGATCTTATTTAGGAAAAAGGCTTGAATATCAATTATCTTGGATAAATGAGTAGAAAGGTTAAATATGCATTGCTGGACACTCAATTTTAAGTTCTTTCAGAAACAATAAATTATTCAATAGTTTCCAAAACACTTCAGTACAGATAATGCATTGTTACCTCTATCAGGTTCATAGGAAATTCTTAGGACTCAGTATGTTAGATTTAAAGGTACATACTCACCTTTAGTGAAGTGGAATTACTGTAGTCTTCTTCTTCTTCTAGAAATTCCTCCAAAAAGCTGTCAATATCTTCAGTGTCGCTACTCATTGCCCTGTTTTGTTTTGCGGCACTGAATCAGAGGAGAAAGGTTTTTGGAAATATCAGGGTGGAAGTGATAAGCAAACAGTATTAAAAGTTTAGAATGTACTGTAGCATTTGGGTTTTTTTATATATAATTCCTGATTTTGACGACCTACGAGGAGTTTATCACTTATATTTAGGACTCAATAATAATTTGCTTATTTTTAAATTTTGCATTTGTGGATTTAATGTTGTGAAAACTGTTGTTTTCAGCCAGTATCATTCTTGTATGTATACTTGTGCCTCTGATCAATATTGCTTTTAACATATTTTGAAAACTCTAATGCATGATCAGTGACAGATGAACAGAACCATGTCTTTTTTAAAGTTAAATGGGAATTATGCATTAATGTGAGTTTACCTTTCAGTATCAGTCACCTGAATCTTTACAACACAACTCTGAACACTAACACAAAAGTAATGGATGAAACTGTGCATAAATTTATTTTCTTTGTCAATTATTTTTGAGAATAAGTTAAAATGTACAGTGAATTTGGGCACAGCCAGGAATTTAACTTGTTTGAACGCATATGCTCTCTTTAAACCCAAATGTGGGACATTTCCTCCATTTGTTTGAGGTAAGAAGGATAAATACTTACTGCAAATACTACCCTGTGAAATACTGTATGAATGCATTCAAATGCAAAAATATAGGCTGTTTCGCATTAATATTCTTAAATCCGGGGCTTTAGATATATCTGAGGAGCAAACTTTATTTAATCTTTAATGGCACCGATGATGTACTTTTAAAACTAATGATTAAAGAAAAATGCCGTTAATTCCATGCTAAAGTGCACACATGTAACCATCACATGCTAGTTTCAGTACACGCTAGCTTGTGGCTAACTGAGCTTTGTTTACCTGTGTTTGTCGTCTTTCCTGTCCTCAGACTCCGCTTGAGCTGAAGAACAGACGGACACGTTTCTGCAGAACTTTTTCTCCACTTCGTCCAGCAGCTCATCCAGTCCGTCATCGTCCATGTTTTATTTTTTATTTTATTGTTTTCTTGCTATTCGTCCTGCTAGCATTACAGCTAACTAGCCCTGGCGAACAGCGTTCGCTGTTGCTAAGTAACAGAAGAGCGGAAATACTTTCAAAATAAATGTATACATGTAAAAATATGGCTTTTTTGAATTAATGTATTACAATAACTCAGAAAAAATACTTTGAATTTAACCTGCTATTATTTGGCTTTTACTTACACGTTATTTATCGAGTTTCGATGCAAGACGTTATCAATTTATATGTAAAGATGTTAAAATAAGCATAAAGCAAGTGTTTACTTTGTCGTATAAATTCAAAGTAACCATATCAGTGCATAATACTTATTCTACTTGATCAGTATTTTACACGTAAATACTTGTAGAAGTTGGTATTAATGAACGTAGTTATTTTTTTGACGTAGGAAACAGTCCAATTTTATTTTGAAACGTAGAAGTGTAGCTACGTACTTAATCTGCCGATTCTATGATTGCTGCAATTTTGAACGAGGTGAGATGTATTTTTCAGGACATCCTAGAGGAGAAAATGTTAAAATATTTCGTTGTCGGCAGGATTCGAACCTGCGCGGGGAGACCCCAATGGATTTCTAGTCCATCGCCTTAACCACTCGGCCACGACAACTGATTAACCCTTCCATCACCGGATTAAAAAGAAAAAAATATATGCGTCAAAGGCAGGTCTTTGTAAATTTTTTATCTTGAATCTGGGTGAAAGAAAATAGACTGACATGCCAAGTAAATTTTCTACCAGTGTTCTGTCCTCACTAGACGTGTGACTGCTCTATCCAGGTAGACAGTAAACTGGAGAGATGTTTGTCGATGGTTTTTAATGTCCATTTGTTTATCTCTGTGGTAATTATAAAGCTGTAACAGACCAGAATAAAAAACACCAATTAGAGCCGAACTTAAAATGTCTGACTAACAATGTTTGTTGCCTAAATTAGCATATTAACACTAAGCATTATTCTGAATAAGCCTTAACAAAAGACCGTTAGCTAACACATGCTTACGTTTGCATAGCTCGTATTTAACACGTCATTAACATTTACATTTCTAAACATATGGATTTACCAAGAAACAATTTATATCTTACAAGACAATGTTTTTTTTCAGCACAAATAGTGACTTACAGCCTTACGCAGGCCGAGACTTCATTGCACATGTTGTTCTTCAGCCATGACTGAACTTAAGACAAGCTAACTAGCTAACACAAGTCTTGTCACGGGGGATGTTTGAGGGCAATGTTTCCAGATGA
This sequence comes from Fowleria isostigma, assembly GCA_029814645.1. Taxonomy (NCBI): domain Eukaryota; kingdom Metazoa; phylum Chordata; class Actinopteri; order Kurtiformes; family Apogonidae; genus Fowleria; species Fowleria isostigma. Next base: position 22,739,105 of record JAPTGZ010000009.1, read on the forward strand.
TAAATACAAATAAATCATACCAGAAGTTTAAAATGATCATATTTTGAGGAAAATTATTATACATACCTGATTTGACATTGCTCAGGACCATTGGTTTCTGTACATGAAAATAGTTTGTGTATAGCATGTCTTACGACACAGTTTGACTTAACACTGTTAGAACAGCTTTTTTGTGTTGCTCTCGGTTCAACTGGACTGGTTTGATTAACTTTTATTTGTGTTTTGTGTTGCCATGCTACATTGTGTGTCACTCATGCTACGTCATGCTTAACAGGCTGTAATGAGGCAAGTGAGAACAACGAAACATCAGGCGCTGTGCAGCCTGTTTGCTAATAGCATGTATGGAAGGGGACAAATTATCATACATAGGATTTTTGGAAGTATTCATCATACAGAGGGTGAAATTATCGTACAAATACTACAATTATCGTACATCTGGCAACCCTGTTTGAGGGTAAACATAAACCAAATGCAAATCAAACATTACAATCTGAACATTACACACTCTGTCTGGTGCGAAAGTGTTTATACCACTATTTCAAATCAGTCTTTTTGTCAATATTATGGGGGTATGTGAACTGTAGTTGGACTGCTTTTAGGACCCCATGTCTTATAAAGAACAGAATGAAGATGGAAGGTTGAAGGATATTTCTGTTCTTTAATCATGCTTGAATAAAAAACAAAGTATTCAAGGTGATTTTTGGAGTTTTTGTCACATTAGTTTTGGCATAAATTCTGACCTCAACAGCTACCACTTTAATCTGATAAAAAATTACTCTGTATCACACCATACCTCATGGAAACTTTGACAGAATGAAAATTAATATTTTCACATGTACACTCGAATGACACTAATAGTGTTACTATAAAGCACTTTTGAGATAAGAACACATCCTACCTGTTAGAGAGGGAGAAGTTTATATAAAAATATTACTATGAAAGTATAAACCATCTCAGTTTTTTTGCTGGAGTCAGGACATCTCATCCTCTGTACGGAGAGGAAATTAATCCTAAACTGGGCCTCACCAGCTTCAGTGTGTGCCGCCTTCTACACCATCCTGGACCTCCACCTAATTACATTTTGTATCTTTTTCTTTAAATAAATGTTTAGTTCTTAACCCAAGCGTGCATCTTTTTCTTCATTGCAGCAATGAGCCATTTGTAATGATTCATATCTGAGTTCTCTTATTTTAAAATGTTTTTGAATCTCACATTCTGCTGGTATCTACTCAAAAATGTATGGGTGACCTGCATGAGTGACACTTGCGTCCCCAGTGTCAAAAGAGAATATCAATTACATATTTTCGCACATAAGTGCATCAAAGTAATGAATAATAAAAGGTTGCAATGTATAAGCTTAAAATAAATCCAAAAAAGGCAAGGGGATTCAATATTGATGATGCGTCATTGACTACAGCACACGTTCAACCGGGTTTATTGTTCCATTTCACAAACACTTACTTTAGAGCTGTGCTCAATGATGTGCAAAGACAACCATACCCATGGCCATACGGTGACAAACCAGACAAAAAAGGGTAATGATGTTGTGTTCAATGATGATGAGATGAAAATGATAACGGTCAACATAAAATATCTTCCCCAAGCTCACCCCACCGCCATGATCCAAGACACCTCGACGCAGGTGAATGAGACTAAATTAACAACACCACACCCACAGTGCCACATGCAACCAGCGCCCTTGTCCATGACGTAACAGAGAGAGAAAAACAAACCAAACCCACATCATGCTTTTGGCTCCTACAATGAAATTTACAATCATTTAGTGAAGAACATGCATCACAAATACTGCAAATTGATTCCTAGAACAGGTCTGGGCCTTGTTCTCCAAAATCACCTGTATCTGGCATTGAAGAGCAAATGTTAGTATGACTAGCTCTTACATGAGTCTCTTTTTTCTTAGATGTGAGAAAAATTATATTTCAAAAGTGGACAGAGTTCCAGGACAGCACAATATATTTTAAGCATCATTTATTAGAGCATAAATAAAAAAAACACCATCATTAAATTATTTGATACATCCATGGATGCCTCATATACAGTTGCCTTCATGGACAACTGGGGCCTTTGACCTGGAGGTGATGTCATCAGACGGTGCCCAACCTTCTCAGGGTGTTTCGACCCCTAACCACTACACCCTCCAGTTGGTGGGTTGGCAGTGGTGGCCAAGTCACTGACCATCAGCTCCAGGTCTTCAACCCTTCTCCCTTTTATGCCATAATCAACATGAGGCTCATTCCGCTGCCTCCCCAATCCCATGTAGTGTCAACTTTCTCTCCCTCCTCAAGATGCCTGGCGTAGTGAGTAGAGTCCACAGAGACTGCGCTGGAAACCCCCTACATCCCATTTCAATGGGAAACATCCATGTGTGCCAATCACTTCCCCCACACTCCATGACAAGGTCCTGGTATTTCAGCTTCTTCCTCTCATGGGTCTCATTACAGTCTTCTTCCCAAGGGATAGTCAATTCCACAAAGATCACCCTCTTTGTCTGCTCTGACCAGATAACTCTATGTCTGACCTCAAGGTTGTCTGGATGGTTGGGGGAAAAATTAACTCTCTTCCCAGCTCAACTCTCATTTCCCACCCTTGTGACCCTGGAGGATGTTGGTTCTCACACTCCTTGCGGTAGATAGTTGTTCCCCAGCCCTGATGAACTGCAGCTTTTGTGGCTGGGGTCTTTTTCTGGCCTGTTCCAAGATGTCTGCAATCAGAGAGTGCCTTGTCATGCCGCCAACAGTATTTTCCCAAGAAAGCGCTATCAGGCACCCACTCAAGATATGGGCAAGTGAGATTTTCCTTCCACACAGTTTACAGAGTGGGTCCTCCCTCAGGCCCACCTCGCCAGGTTCATGGGAGTGTGTCATATACAGACCTTAAGAGAAAACTTGTGCAGAATGACTTCAGCCTCTAGAAATTGCTCCATTAGACCCGCCTTTTCGAGAGCTCCCATTTGGTCCATGTTCCCTGGGTTACTAATCCAACAGCCTTTGTCATCCACTGCTCTTCGGCTTGCTGCTGCACCTCTTCCTGATTCCTAGCCCCTGTCCCCCAGTGCAGACATTTCCTATAATGTCTCTCAGCTCCAGGGAGTTTTTAGCCTGCATGACTGCAATCAGTGGTGTTTTTCCAGGACAACAACTATGCTTTCCATGAGCACTAACTGTTGTAAGGGCATAATTCTGGCCAAGGCATGCATTTGTTTTGAAGCAAAGGAAAGAATAGTGAATCTTCTTTACAAGTCTGCATTTCTCTTTTCAAGACATCAACTTACAGGATGCAAAGCAACAAGGGCATGTATGTGAGCGGATGTTGAGGAGACCAAAGTTGACAACAGTGTTGATGAGTTTAGTGGGAGCATTAACCGACCTAGCTTGGCTGGCTAAAGCTTGGTTGTCAACCTGGCCATTATTTCTGGGACAGCGGTGACTACAATCAGTCATACATATAATAATGAGACTAAGGTTATCCATGGATCCTCTTATGAGGGGTTACCCGCCTCCTGCTCCAGTCATTGGTCCTTTGGCCTCTGCTGCAGTTGCTGTAATTTGGGATGGGCTGATCCGCTCTGTATTGGTATCAGGTTCCGATACCAGTGTAATTCAGGGATCTGAAATTTCCAATCTAAAATGCAGAGATTTTCAATCTATGTGCTATATCTGTGTTTTAATGTTTGCTGAAATGACTCAGTAAGATTGGTTTGGCTCTTCCAACTCCAGCCATGCTGTGTGCTACAGTGTGTCAGTATATTCCAGTAAGCTAAGCCCAGTGTGCACACGGGGTTTGAGTGTTCATCGTGGTTGCACGTGTCTATGTCTTATAGGGTGAACGTGGACATCAAGGTATTGCAAGACACTTTGGCTGAACATATATTCATTTATTGTTCAGTCAGTGTTGTCTTTTTTTGTCTAACTCTGAGAGTGGTGATCAGTGTTGTGCTAGTTATTGAAAAAAAGTAACTACCGTAGTTACTGTTACTAGTAACTTCTTTTAAAAACTAACTTGGTTACTTGGTTGATTATTTAAACCAAAAAGTAATGAATTACTATTAGAAGTAACTTTTGCATTACTTTTTTAAATGAACATTCTTAAAAATACACCCATTGGTGTCCTTAAGCTCGGCTTCCATTTGTGAATCCTCCCTATCCAAGTAGTTCTAAATATTTTTCGTCCATTTACATGCTGTTAAACCAATTAGTTCCTGAAAGTGGGTGACTCCACAGTAGAAACTGGCTGCATGTTCTCAACAATAAAACGTGTGGTGGATTTGTTGATCTGTCCCTGGCTGACAGTCCTATTAAATCTAACCTCTGTTGTTTGGATGGCGGTGTTGCCTCATTTCCTGTGTATCCACAGATGTCGGTTAGCCTCAGCTAGCTTTGTGGATGCATTGCTGTTTGTCAGAGTAGACAGGGGCTTTGATCCAGAAACACTTGACTAGAATGTTCATCTCTTTGTGCTCGACTAATGAAAAATAGTGAGCATATTTCCACAATGAGAAACTAGTCTTGCTCTCGCTTTGATTCGCCATGACTGTACAGTCGTAAAAAAACATTAACACCCACAATGCATCACCACTGTAAACAGGAAGTAGCACACTGCTTCTTTTTCGTCTTTACTTTCAGCAGGCTAGACACCTTGCACACCAAAATTGATAAATTTAGCTCGTAACGGATAAAAGCACCATACGGTAACAGAGTTACTTTATTTAAAGAGTAACCTATTATAATATTAGTTACTGACAAAAGTAATGGCATTATAGTAATGGCGTTATAGTAACGTGTTACTACCCAACACTGCTGGTGATTTTGTGGTTATGCAGGGACTGGGACTTAGCTTTGATCTCATGCTGTGATATAACATGGTCTTAGACTGTGACCTGGTTAAAGGTATATTTCCAGTTGGTGTTCGCCCGGCTTTACCTTTAGAGGGAGTTTCAATGACATCTATACAAAAACTATCTCCATGTCCTTAAACACTTGCATTAAAGCTGACTGTTCAACTGTGATGTGTAATAGGGCCTACTGTTAACTTGTTTATCCCCCATCCCATGATGAACAGGATGGGGGAGACTGTGCATCCTGTTACAATGCTGTTCTCCAGGATGTGGCACATGGTGGTAAACTTGGTAGTCCTGAACCTCAGCTTGAATGAACCCAGGTAGCATATAAATCATCTTGTCTGATCTTGTTTGGGATGTGGTAGTGTTAAGTGGTGACTTCCTCCCGCCTGTTGATTCTGAACCAGGAAAAGGGCCAACAGCAACCGTTGACTGAACAAGGAGAAACTTCAGTGGGCTCATTCACCTGGTCTCCACCTGACTCTCTGCTGGGTGTCAAAACATTGTACTACTTCTGTCATGCCATGAACAATCAAATCAGAACAAGGTGAAAGAGAAAATCCACAAAAAACAGTGATTTCTGATTTCAATTTTGCACTAATTCAGCTACATTCCAATACTGTTTTAAATCACATATTCAACATTTTATCACATTGCTGCATATAAATAGAATAGAATAGAATAGAATAGAATAGAATAGAATAGAATAGAATAGAATAGAATAGAATAGAATAGAA
>JAPTGZ010000009.1:22751962-22764592 GCA_029814645.1 Fowleria isostigma
CACCACCCCTGCACTAGTCTGTGTGAATGAGTCATAAGGTCCGGTAGCGTGCACCCTCCCCCCTCCCCGTCCTCCGGTCTGTGGATCTGTGAGTACCTCTGATGAATTCTCTTTCTGTTCTGTAGACCCAAAAATTGAGTTTTTAGAGAAAAAAATTGGGATTTTATTTTAGGCCAAAATCATGCAGCCCTAACCTGTGTTGTTTGATTCTTGCCAATACTAACCCTTCATGTAAACATGCTACAGGCTTTGGGTCTTTGAAGGGAATCGGAGGCTTATCTGTTAATAGAGTCTTCCATGTGTATGAGACTCCACCTGATAAAGTGAAGTAAACAAAACTATTAATCATGTGACAGTGTGAGGTGTAGTGAAAGGTGAAGCTCATTACACCCAGACAGTAGTTCTAAAGTCTGTCATGTAACCAAGCACACTCAGACTTTTCTCTCTTCTTTATACAGTGAAACATGCAACTAAAGCTTAAGGTAGTTGGTTTGTATGCCTTCACCATTGCATAAATGACTAAGATTTTAATCTCCCTCTCGATTTGAAATACCTCTAGTTTTAGGGGCTGTCCACACCAACATCTATCACTGAAGTAATAATATGGTGATCATCCGCACCTGCTGCAGAGTAAGTCCTGTTTGCAGAGTGCTAATATTAAGCCAACACATGTTTATGGGTTATTAAACCAAAATATTTCAACACAGTTTCAGTTTCACCAAAAATATCCTCCAAGGTCATTAAAATCCACACTAGTGTTGAAACACTGACTCTACTAGGCTGCCTGAACTGAACAGATGGTTTATGTAATTGCTCAGCTCCACAGCTTTATGGTATATTTCTGTTCTTTCTAGGGCTGCAAATAATGATGATTTTAATAATCAATTAATCTGTATATTAATTTAATAACGAATCGATTCACACAAAAGTCTCAATTTACAGACGAGTCAAGTGACAGAGCCTTGAACGCTGCATCAGTCCGATATGATGCGTCTCTTTTTTTTCCTTCTCTCTGTTGGAGGAGGCGTGTGTCACTCATGATGAATAGAGACTGTCAGATCTATTCTTCAACCAGCTCTGGTTCTCGTCTATCAAACTAGTGTTGTATGTATTAGTTCAGCCAATGGCAGGTAACGTTGGTCTGGTGATGATAAACGGAGATGTTATAATTACAACAATAGTATTGGGCTAGTGGGCTCAAGTAATCATGACACAAAGGCTATCATGAGCTAAAGTTTACCTTAGTTCCTGGTGGACGCAGCAGCCCCGTTTGCCAGAAATGTACTGCGCCACGGGATTTTGTCCATTTTTTTCCTCCATATTCAAGTTTTGTCCTATAAACAGTCACTACATTTGGGTCAAACGGGGCTGACAGGACACCAGCAACTGCAGTAAAGTTAACAGCATAGTCACATCTGAAACTTCATCCACGCTGCTGTGTTTTCTTCAGCGTACAGGCATTCCTCAGTACTCACGTAATCAAGAACCAACAAATCGACTGATAAATTTGTTGCCAACTCTTTTAAGAATTTATTTTAATCAATTTAACTGATTCGTTGTTGCAGCCCTAGTTTCTACAAATATTCTGGTATACATGATAAATAAAAAAAATAAGAGCTGCAGTGCTGGCATATATTTGGATGGATTGGCTATCAGTATTTCTATTGTGGATCAAATTGCTCAGTTTCTATGTGGACTCCGCTTGAGTTTGTTATGGTTGTTGGTGTTGACAGACCTTATGTTTGGTTCTGCTGTCTGTTAACAGCTGATGCAAAGGCTGCTTCATGCTCTACAGAATTACAGCAGTTATTCTGTGTTAACTGAAATTGGTTGTTCCTAGTGTTTTTGCATTTTGCACAAAATATGATGCAGACGCTGTGGCAGAAAGCAGAGCTGTTTGCTTCCCAATCCCACCCTCATACTGCATTTTACTGGGATTTATGATGAACAGATAATGCTGAGGATACACACATCTTCAGCTTCATTGTCCACACACTGCTTGTGCTAAGTTTTGAGTTTGATGAATATTTGGGTCATCCTGTTGAATTAGTGTCAACTGCCCTCACACATTAAAACACATTTATAAAAATTGTTAGTGAAGTGAAGCAGTCATGTGTAGAGGCTTCCAAGTTTTCCACTTAAAGAATTGAGTGGCAAAGGAAAATATCTTTTTGATCATAAAATCATGATGCTTTATGTGGAAAAAAAAAAGTTGTCCTTCATTTTTATATCACAACTGAAACAGTGATTTTGACTGACTTAGCCATTGTGCTTTGTTTTTTGTTAAAAGTTTGCCTGCTTTCTTCTCTGTCATGTCAAAGAACTATCACATTGAACTAAGTCTTCAAAAGTCCAAAAATTAGAAAAATATAACATTTACTGTATTTAAAACACTTTGACCTTGACAGAGTATGGTAGTGTTATTATCTGTTTCCTGTATTTTCTATTTTCCACCATGTTTTGCTGTGTTTGGGACATTTCTTGGAGTTATTCTTTGTTCCATCAGCCAATAGCAGCATCACATGGGAAGGAAAAATAGACAAATGAAGTGACAGTAGTAAAATGTCTCTCTCCTCTTGCTGCTTCTTACTACACGGTTCTGTCTGAGAGACTAAACTCTGGGCAAAACAGAGCAGAAATGAGGAAGAACATTGCTGGAGAAATTTGTGAGAGTGTTGATGTGTTTGTTTTTAGGATATAACCACTTTTATTTTTATGTTTCACTGCTTTTTCTTATACTTGTTCTGCTCATTAAGTCCAATGCTTGTTTGGCCACTGCGTAGTTTAGTCTCACTTACTTTTACTAATTTTCTTCTGCAGACAATTGCCCACATAGACGGCTCAAAAAAATCTTGCATTCCACCATGCCAGAAAAACGGTGACAGGCTGGAGATACGAGACTGTGTGAATTGTACTGCTGTCATGACCTACAAAAATGTGAGTTTATCCATATTTATAATAAATTTACGTGTTGACCCTTTGGAATCCATTGGTTCTAGAAGAGGCAGAGTTGATAAAATGGAGAGCTGATTTTTAGAAGTTGGTCATAACTGTCGTAAAAGTACACTTGTTGAGTTTGTTGGTGTTAGTGATGGTAGCTGTTTATTCATAGTTAACTTATATATTTATTTAAAGGGCTTTACATCATTACTGTATGACCATCACATTCACATTACTTGATGTGTGCGCTTAAAGACCTGTCGATCAAAAAACAAAATGTTGTAAGATTAAAATGTGAACCGTCTTTGAAAGAAATGACTTTTTTCAACATTTTGATCAATAATTTTTTTTACTTAAATTCAAAAAATGTGAGCGTTATTAAGATTTATTTGTAGAGTTTGTAATATGGCTCCTTATGGAACAAACATGGGTGTCTGTGTTAAATTAAGCCACCTGTCAATCAAACTAATATCACTGCATAACCATACATCCTATCTCCAATATTCTTGAAGGTGAGGCTTGTGGAGAGTCTTTTGAACATATTGATTTAAAAAATGTGGCAAAAAAGTTATTTGGACAAACATGTCAGTCACAGAAATTTAACATTGGAGTGAGAGAAAAATCGTCACTGTACACTTGGAGGTCTGTAGATCAAAAACAAAATGTTTTAAGATAAAAATGTAAATAATCTTTGAAAGAAAAGAGTTTTTCCAATATTTTGTAGCATAAATTGTTGCTGAAATCATGGAAATATGAGCGTTATAAAATAATGTTTCTCGATTCTCTAACATAAAACCCAACCCTCTCCACTCTAAGTTAGAGTGGGGATCATTTCAGCCAATCAGCTGTCAGCATTCTGTTCCCCATGAATGTGTATGGGGTTGGATGTATTGGGTTGTTGTGCAAAAAAATGACTAATAACTCAAAAAGTATTCGTCCTATCAGTAAGCAATTTTCGCCTGTCTATCCTTGACCGAAAATACAGAAGTACTCCAAAAGACAAAGGCTAGCTCTGTCTGGTTTTCAGTTATAAAGCAGACACACATGTAATGTACATAGAGGCCACTTGGCTTTCAGAATACAGATGAATAGAATGCAGATGCTAATGTTAAGGACAGTGTTGCAATAAAATGACCCCTGTTAGTTTTTTTAATGTTATACCTGATGTTTGTGATTAATTTCCCTGTTGTGCATGTTTAACATCGAACTCACTTGAACTATTAACTTACCGATAAACTGTTGATAGTTAAATGTAATTAATGCAGTGTTTGTTGTATCTATTTGACAAACTTCCTACTTTAAAATTAATCTGTGGTTTAAATCTGGGATCATCCATTTTTTTCTATAGGGAATCTTCATGGAGGAGGAAATAATTCATTATAAAGCTCAACCCTGCCAACATTTGCGATCAAGCCAGACTCAACCACGACCTCAGGGTGAGCACCGTTTCAGATTGTTTTGATTTTTTTGGCTAAGAGAAAAGAATGAAAAAAAAATATAAGAGAAATTTATGATGCTGTTGCTGCAAGAGGCCTAATATCTTTAACAGGCTGTAGTTTTTTTCCTGTAGGTAAGTGACTGTCTATAGATTTTTGGGTAATTGTAGCATATTTACATTGACATGTTTTTCAGTATGCACTTTTAAATAAAACTTAACTATAACCGGTTATATCAGTGTAAAAGATATGCAACTTATGTGCCCTATCTAGTACGTGCATTGGTTTTCTCTATTAATACTACCAATGCCAGTGGAAAGTTTCTGTAGTTTACAATCTTAGCATGTTAGCTTTGAAACTTGGATGCAGTTGACAGCTGATATAAGGGAGTAAACTTAATTTTTTCTCCTGCAGGACTTGCTGGCTTGCTGTGTGTGGCCTTGTTCATCATCGGATTCTTCATGAACCGCTGAGGCCTTCTGCCAAAAACCGTCAGTAGCAAATAAGCTGTGACTGCTTCTGCTGTCAACATGAAATGCTGCCATGTATGTGGTAAGGGCCTTTAGAGGACCTTAGTGCTTAAGCTTCCTGCCTTTGTAACCTTAAAGCTAAATAACTGACGGTTTCTTCCAAGCCAACATTGTTTATCGAATGTGTGTGTGGGAACTTTCTATATATAGGGTACATAGCAGTAGTTTTTACTATTTTTCTTTCATAAGCTGACATGTTGCACAGGAGTTTTTGTCTTTATGAAAATTACCTCTGTGCACCTTACGCTCATATCAAAGCTTCTGTCAGGGCTGTATTTACTTAAAAGCACAATGAGACAATTGGTTGAATCAAATTTACGTGGACAATGGAAAATCCTTCGGTACTGTAACTTAAAGTGCAATGCAGCCCTCAGGGTTCAGATTCAGATCAACTGATTTGCAGTTTCATAATCTGTTTAGTCAAACTCCACTCCTTTACTCCTGCGTTTGACTTCTAAATCCATGCATAGTTTTAAGACCTGTAGTGAATATCCAAATATAGTTTAAAGTAGACTCAAGGACAAGAAGAGGGGACCCTGAGTCACAGGATGCATGACGTGCCAAGTTTACAAACAGCTGGCAAAAAGACCTAACTGTAAGTTTACAAATCTGATACCCAGAAGCTATGATAACTATTATTTATTGAATGTAACCATAAAAACATAGACATGAGTGCACACAGTTAAGGAAAACATAGGTATTTTTGTAAGATTGTTGATTCGACATTGGAATGTTGGGAAATTTTAGTGAAGAAAGTGAAGAATCACGTTTTTCATATATGAGTATGAAAGTAGGAAAACTTAGCAATCTGGAAATTTGCACATAAGGAGAAAGAGTTTAGCTGAGGCTATTTAGAAATTATACAAACAGTAGAACCTCGCAGTACAGGTTTAATTCGTCAGACACTTGTTTGATGGGTAAACACAAGCATTCAGACCAGCCCCAGTGTATTGAGCATTTATTTAAACAACATATTATCATGCTGCTGGATTAAAAGGGAAACCCTGGGCCTCATGCAGGGACATTTTTGAATTTGTGTCTGAACTTCCTCTTAATTTTTAGTGTGATGGGTTTGTATGAACTCATCAGATTTAGCAAACTGTCGTAACTTCAGAAAATTGCGTAAATGATGCATTAACTGTATAAATGAATTGAACATCAACACGTTATGAAGAGAGTTTTAAAACCTAGATTTGTAAAAGTAATGAAATCAACAATTTTGAAGTGAAAGTCTGTATTATATAAAAACTAAAATATATAAATTACTTGGACACGATTCCTAAAACAGGTCTGCACATGTAAAGCCTCAGTCACAAAGCTTCGTACGACCACTGCGTTCGCACAAATCTCCTGTTTCTCACAACATCTGAAGTTCTGTGACATTCATGGAGGGAGTAGTTTCTTATGACCATATTACAAAGTTGGTACGGCTACTATTCAGGTCACAAGAGCAACTTGAGGTCTCCATGACAAAAGGACGTAATTTTGTGTCGTATGTTGACTGCACAGTTGTTATCTTCTGCGTAAGGGAGCCTTGGGATCTTCCTAAGTCATACCTGTGGGCATTTCATTAATTTTTTTTTGTAAGGTGGCTGTACAGCACCCCTATGTGCAACTCATGGCACTCTCAAATCAATGGTAGGAAGAACTTATGCCTTTTCAGTCTTGTATCCTGATCATCATAATTGTCCACTGTCTGTGGTGCTGAAATTGTGGCAAAAAAACTGACCTGCACTGTTAAACATAATAAAAATTAGGAGTCATCATAAGACATGAAATGAAGAAATTTAAAGTGGAAGGCATAAGAATAAAACAAAGATCCACAAAAATAAGAGGGAAGTAAATGTTAAAAACACTAACTGTCCATCTCCGCATATCTAACCCTAACTGTCCATCACACACATTCTCTCCATCACATGTTTAATTTCAAGTTAAATTTTCTGTTAATAAAACACTTTAGCTTCAGCACCACGTGCTTGAGTCAGGTCATTCACTCTGTCTTGACAATTTGTGCCCTCAAATGATGCACTCCTGCCTATAGGCATCCACCTTAGAAACGTCAAGTGAACCTTTGCTTGTACGTTCATTCCTGTGTATGGCGTAAGGAGCTAATAATAAAAATGTAATGCGTTCTTGGAATCTACCAGGGGCATTAAAATGTCCTCCTGATCCATGGATGTCATATGTTGTTCTTAAAGTTGTTTATAAGACATTCATAGAAAAGGGAGTTTCATAGTGCGGTTTGGAAAATCTTGCTCAAAATCATTAACCTGGCTACGAACTTAGGAACAGTCTATGAACTCACCATTCTTAGAAGTACGCCTTGAGAAGGTCATAAGAAATGGTCCATAAATTGGTTGCGTGGTGGTCGTGGCCGTTCACAAAGGCATTTTTGACTGAGGCTTAAGTTGCGATCACGGCAGAAAGAAAAGTTAACATGGTGAATGAACAGGTTAAACTCCTGTTATGTGTTATTTAAGAACAGATTCATCAGTCCAAATTCTAGCATGAGGCCTATTGTTTCAGATGGCTTTAAAAACCAGGACATTACAGGTTGCAGCCTTATGGTCAGTTAGGACGGTTTTAAAATCATACTATATGATGGTATAAATGAAACACTGTGGTTCTATAGAGATGCACTTGACTGCAATTTATGTTATATGATGTCAGTTTTATTTTTCATGTTTTTTTGTTAAACTTTATCATTCTGATCCTGATTCACATTTCAACTGCAGTATCTACAAAATAATTGCTACATGCTTTCTTTGAATATTGTTCAGCTTGATTCGACTCACCTAGCCCGTTATGGAAGGTACCTGAATATTACCTGGTCTCAACAAAGTTACAAGATGAATGTGTCGTAAACATGCAACAAGACAAAAATGTAAAAAGAGCAACAAAATGAAACGCAAAAGATGCCCGACAAAAACGCAAAAATGCAGAAAAAGACACAATGAGCTAATAGTGTTCCAAAAGACACACGACAAACACAGTAAAGTAACAAGGTGAAAATGTTGCAATATACATAACAAAATGAAAACTTCATTAACCCTTTAATTGCCTGCTTGATTATACGGTTTATCACATTTTGAGTCCCTATATTTCAATAAGTGGAGTATCAAACATCTGAACCTAACTGAACCAAGACAGATGAAAATCACTACAGGCATTTGGACTGTTTTTACTGAAAATATGAAATATATGAATACTTTTTTGGCATATCATAGTGTTAGAGGCCTTCCTGAACATAATTATATCATTTGATGCCACAAATAGATATGTAATAATTTTAAAAACGTACTCAACTAAATGGTTGATTTGTGTCGTTATGGTAAAAGTAGAAAAATTAAGCCAGCATGAAATAATGAATTATTTATGAAATCAAAACCCCTGTTCATCTGTTGCTGCAAATATTAAACATTTAGTGGTAGTACATCATAAATACGTTGAAAGAATTATCTTAGTAAGTCACTTTTGACACTTTCTGAGTTGATATTAGTAAGTATGTTAAAAAAAAAAAAAAATCTGCAAACAAAACATTTTTTCAAAAGGCTTTTCTTGGTGGGGTAGTTAAAGGGTTAAAAACAAAAGATAAAAGCAGTGTGAAAAAATAATGAGGATGTCATGATGATGATGCTTAATAATGCTCTATACAGTATGTTACATTTCGCAGTATTGTTTGAACATGCGACTCTTCAAGACGCAGTATTCTACTTCTGTCACTGCAGCCAGTATTATTTTTGTTTAGTTGCTCCGTTCAGCCTCCACGAAACAAATCAAAACCGAAACGAGCACATATAGCACAAGAACAACATCATCCATTCCTCCTTCGATGGGATATTAAATCTGCAGCGAAAAACAAAGAACCAAAGAGTCGAATCATGCTGTTACAATATTTTGGAAAGGTATCATAAATATATTTGATGTCAGGTCAAAGGGCGTCGGAACAGGAAAGAGCATCTGCTTATGACAGGAAAAGTTCTCTGAGTGGGACGTAGCTGGACAAGAACACAAACCAAAGCAGCTGTAAAGCACCGAATGATGAAGGTAAAGACTGCAGTTTGATCTTAAATTATCCTGGTATGAATAAATAAAATAACAGGATGAGGATTGTAAAATGAAATGACTCTACAAACGCAGAAAAACACATTCAATGAGAAGTCTGGTTGTTTTTGGCATTTTTATGATTGTCAGGTAATCCTCCACATCTTAAAAAGCTCATGCACTTTAAAGTTTTTAGTTTTTTTGGAAGCTGCTAGTTTTATCAAAATTAGAATCTCTATTTTTATTTTATAATTATTATTTTTTTTTTTACCCTGAAAGAGAATCATTCCTGCCCTTCAGAGCTTAAATCTGCAAACAAACTAGGTGCTAAAATGGTCTTAAAATTTACACCGTACCAGGAAAGTCACTGTGGGCACCACTGAGAAAGAAACTGGAATTTACTTTAAAACCACAGGACTTTTTCATCTCATTGGTGCTAAAATGCAAGACATAGAAATAAATTTAAGTTTTTAATGTTTTTTAACGTTCTTATAACACTGGACCAAAGATAGCTGATGTAGTTACTTTAAAACCATGTGACTTTTTCATGTCATTGATGCTAAAATGTTACCAGCAGGGCAGAAATATAAAACTAAGCTTTTAATATTTTTCTGCATTCCTTTAACACTGGTCCAAAGTTAGCAGATAGTTATTTTAATCTTTTCCTCATTCCTTATTTATCAAAACATATCTTTTATTGTTGTTATTATGTTAATTTATTGTATTTATTTAACATTATTAATGCACTTTAATAAGCCAAAAAGAGAAAGATAAATCATTACAGACACTGATTTATGCAAAATACAACTTTATCCATTAGAGTTAACAGGTACCTTTAGGAATGGAGACTAATAACGTGACAATCTGTAATAAAATTACAAAGTGAGACAAATTATTTCAATTTCTTTATTTGAACGGGGTAGCGAGCATTAATGAACATACATGTTTTCACATGAATGTAAACTAGGGGTGTAACAGTGCAGAAAAATTTCGGTTCAGTATTTTTTCGGTACAGGGGTTCTTGGTTCAATTCATTTTCTGTACAATGAAGGAGACCAAACATTGCTCAGTCATTTGTGCATTAATAGACACCCCATGTTTTGTATTTTTGAATGTTCAGTCTTCGTTTATGGCAAACAGTGTAATTTACTGAGTGTTCTTGAACACCTCACAGTATTTCCTGGGGCGATCATATTGTGAACGTGATCTCACACCATAACAGAGACACAGTGAAGGAGTAGACAAACAAATCTACTGGATTTTGCCAACTTGAGTTAAAAAATACAAACCTTTTCACTATAAATGAACCTGTGGACTCTTATGTCACAAAGCTGCAACAAACAGAAAACTGAAAATAAAAGTTAACATGCTTAAATGTCCACTGGCTTCTCTGCCTCGCGCTGAGAATCCTCTGCTGCAAAACCTTGTGTGGCCGCCCTGTTTTCCAAGTGTTTGTTTTCATTACATAAGCTACATGTATTGATTCAGTACACGTCCGATCGAACCGAAGGCCCTGTACCGAAACGGTTCAGTACAAACGAGTGCACCGATACACCCCTGACGTAAACATTACAGATTTTAGCCAATTTCCATTTGTTGTCCCACAGGAGATGTTCCATATAAACCCGCCCTAACTGGGTTTGGCTAAGAATCGAAAATGCTGTATTTTTAAAGTCCGTTATAAATGTGTCATCAAAGAAGTTTGTTTGGCTCAGGCAAGGCTTCAGTTTGTTAAATTCATCTCTAAAGATGCTCTCTCCTGCTTTACGACAATCTTTGACTTGGACAAATGCGGCATTAGGAGCTGAGTTAGTTTCCAGTAGTCTTCCTTAAATATGAAGCTCTTTCCTCCATGGTCAGGACCATGTGACTGTTTAGTCCAATACTCTAAGTACTGTTACTGTGAAACACCTTCGGCTGTTTTACTACTGAGGAAATATCCAAGTCTTGAAGCCAAGTATGAACACATATGCAACCCTTCTAAGTCTTCTGTTTACTTGCACTGACGTCATGCGTATTTTATTTATTTACTTTTTTATTTTAGTAGTCTTACACATCTCACAGCATCTTAATTAGTTCATGAGCCAGAGAATGAGTTCTCATCCAAAAGTCTACCAGCACAATAATGTAACTTTATTTTTGGACAAATGTGAGCCGAAAACAAATGTAATTTAAAAAATGGAGTGTTGATTGTGATAGTGTTTATGAATGAATGCACTTTTTTATTTTATGTATCAGGATCAACTGTGATGTGTCATGTCATTAATGTCTGTAAAGGCAAAACCCTCGTGCCTTGTACATTCATTATCTTTGGCAGAACAGATATGAATGCAATAAAACATATTAAGCTTCTCTGCAATCTGTCTCATTTATTACAGTAATGTGATATTCATCTGGTTGATGTTCTTTACTTCAGCTGTCAAAAAATCCTCTTACATCGCCTTTTTTATTGGGATGTGAATTACTAATTTCATTCATCCTTGATTACTTAATTTGGGATTTATGTCATTTAATTATGTCTCAGCATGTATCAGTGTTGTAAGCGATACTAGTAAATTAAATGAAAAACAAAGTGGGGGCATCAATTAAAAAAACATTTACAGTTTATCTGAAATGTATTTCAGAGAACAGTACACATTTGAGATACTTTACAAAATATTTACAGAGTATTATTTATTTTTGTTTATTTTTTATAGTGACTTTGGGGAATAAACAAAACAGACACTAAACTTTGAGGACAGATAATCATGGGATCATTTCACATCAAACTGAGCTGTTGCTGCTGGTATAGTTTATATAAAAGCTTTAGAAAGTCAAAAGTTCACTGGACGCCTGGTCTGGCTCGGATGGAAGTCTTTGTTGTTTCATCCTGCAGAGTTTCCCGTTTCTCATGATTTTTCCTGACAGCGGGGTGCCCCACAGTACTGTACTTGGCCCAGTGACATTTTCAGCCAGTCATTAAGAATGGGGCAGGTTTGGTTGCTCTGGCTGCGGTTTATATTTTGGAGCTGCTGGGTCCTTTCACCAGGCCCTGCTCTTTGCGCATCACCGGAGCGTGAATGCTGCAGTCCCGTGCCTCACAAAACCCGGGAACACCTGGGAGCCCGAGCATCCCAGTAATACCCACTGGACCAGGGAAACCACGTGGACCACGGGGACCCTCCATACCATCTTTGGGTTCAGCTGGGTGACCTGGAAGACCTGAAACGGACAATCAAATATTGTAGTAATGCTGACAAATGAGCACCAACTTCTCATCATTCAAACATTATTGACACGTAAAATTGATTGTCCTCATATTGTGCAGGGCTGCATAGTAACATAAAGGCTGCAGGAGGGTACGCCTTGTGTTTTAACTCTTTTCCCCATAAAGACAATATTTGATGAACCTCCCCCCATACCGTTACTGATGAGTTTTGAACCACTGTTATTTCACTAAAGATGTGATTTGACGATCATTAGAACAGGTTCTGTTTTTCAAATCTAACAGAGGCTGTGATAAGTGGACGTGACCACAACACATACCAGGACAACCAATAGGATTAAATAATACATTTTTTTCCCCAATTTTTCTTTCTTTCTTTTTTATAAATTGTAATTATTGTTTTTTTGTTTTGTTTTTTTTTTTTTAAATTTTTTTAAATTTATTTTTATTTTTATATTTTTTTATTTAAAAAAAA
>JAPTGZ010000009.1:22785778-22798349 GCA_029814645.1 Fowleria isostigma
TTTTTTTTTCAAACGTGTAACCTTGAGTGAAAGCCTAATTATCACTAAAACGTTAGTCTTCCTGTGTTGATGCACCTGAATCACTTCTGTTATGGTGAACCACTTCAAAGATGACTCCATTTAAACACAGTTGATTGTTTCCATAACAAACTGAAACATCACTTGGGCCTTTTTGGGAATTTTGCCATGAAGTGCATTGTGGGAATGGTGACCAAGTGAAAGCAGTTTCTCATACATTCGGCAAGAAAATGAACCAGATCACTACAACATAAAATCCTGTAGTCCACCAGGGTTGTTTTAAAGAATGAGTCTAGTCAGTGGTTGGAGGTAAAGGGGACATTTGGGACAGACAAATCTGCTCCATGGAATTCACATTCCCATAATGCACTTTATAGCAAAATTTCCGAAAAAGCCAGAGTGACATCTGGGTTTGTTATGCAAACAAGTGGATTGTTTATGATGAAGTCATCTTTGAAGTTGTTCACCGTGAGGGAAGTGATTCAGGTGCATAAACACGGAAAGACTAATGCATTAGTGATAATTAGGATATCAGTGGGGTTTCACAAGTTTGAAAAAAAAAATTGTGATGAAAGTCAGACACTGCGTTAACTGGTCTCCTCACACGACCAATACTTTCCCATGAACAGCTTTTATAGAATTCAAACCAAATAAACACATTCTTCAAACAGAATATGCATATATTTTATCCCAACTGTGTTAGAACAAAAGATAAGTGATGCTTACTCAAACTTTTTCACTTTTCTGTTTTTTGGTTTTAGTTTTGATATTTTTTCCTTGACATGTCATGTACAGAGCTTTTGTCAGAGTTGTATTGTCTGTGTTAACTGCACATCATGATCCATGCAGATAATATAACAAACTAAAATACAACACTTGATATTTAAAGCAATAAAAAGCCATTAAATATTCTTTTATGTGCATACTTCATGACCCACTTAAAAAAGCTGGTGTTACAGGATAAACCTGGTGACTTTCTTTACTTTTTAACTTGGCAGCAACATCATAACTTAATATCCTGATTGATCTTATTTCTTTGTATATTATTTTACATTTTATGTGTATTTGGGCGGCTGTGGCTCAGGATTTACATCAGGCCGTCCATTAACTGAAGGGTTGACAGTTTGGTTCCCGCTCTGTCATGTTCTGTTGTGTCCTTGGGCAAGACGCTTCACCCTGATGTGTGAATGTGTATGAATGTTTGGTGGTGGTGTCGAAGGGGTCGGAGGTGCGGATTGGCAGCCACACTTCCATTCGTGTGTCCCAGGACAGCTGTGGCTACAGATATAGTTTACCACCATCAGAGATGATGACGACTCACAAAAATCCCCCTTGAGTCACTTCCACCTGTTGTTCATGAGAGGGGTGTTGATAGTGTGGGTGGTTTTCACCAAACCTGCAATGACAGGGTATGACTCTATGTCTGTAGGTCATCTAATGTTGGTTTTTCTATGTGCTACTGTTTGCTTTTGTCTCTTTGAGTTACTTTGTCATATGAGTCCCTGCTTCCAACAATTACAGCTCCTGACTAGACACCACATCTGCTCAAGTGGTTCTGGGTAATGCCCTGGTTCAAATGAAAACAAGTCTTGTGTTTGAAAGCTAGGGAGACCAAACATCCTGTTTTGTCAGGACATGTCCTCTTCTCATGTCCTGTCCACATCATACAGAGTATTCATGCACAGTAGGCCTATATTAAAGTTCTGAGGCACAGGTACCAAACACATGGCCTGTGGACCAAAACCAGTCCGCCAAGGGATCCAATCTGGCCCTTGGGATGAATTTGTGAAATGCAAAAAGTACACTGAAGATATTAACAATCAAAGGTGTCAAAATCATTTTAGCTCAGGTTCCACATTCAGAACACTATGATCTAAAGTGGGTCAGACCACTTAAATACTATCATAATGATCTATACAAAAAATTTAATTAAATTAAAAACAAGTTTTTCTCTTTGTTAAAAAGTAAAATGACATGTAAATTTTTACATTTTCCTTTCTGTTATCTACTATCATTTCACAAAAAATGACTATTCTGCCTGTTACTAAATGTTTTGTGTATTTGTAGATCCACTGTGATCTGCATGTTGTAATGGAAATGTAAATGATAAGAAGAGGCATAATATTGTTGAACCTGCACTTATTTTTCTGAGAAAATTTCAGGTTGTTCATGTTATTCAGATTTTGAAGGATAGTTTGTAAATGACAGTACTGAGCATAAATGAATACCCCTCCCCCTTTGAAAAGTAAAATGTTAATCAATATCTCAATGAACATAAGCACAATTTCAAAAAATTTTGGACAAAACTGAGTTTTATAGAACGTGACTGAGAACATAATATAATGTATAGTGCTCCATAGAAAATGTTGATTCTCATGATACAACTAAAGGTTTTGTGATATACCTGTTGGGGTGTACTCATTTATGTTGAGCACTGTAAATATTTCCATGATGTGATTGATTTCACTTTTTTCACTGTTATTATTTTACTGGTCTGGCCCATTTGAGATCATATTAGATTGAACATGGCCCCTGAACTAAAATGATTTTGACACCCCTGTTCTAAGGCATCTTTGAGTTAAAACCAAGTTTCATTTAAGTATCTCAAGGCATCCTCGTCTCTTTTTTTGGTTTTTTGTAAATCCAAATATGGTCATGCTATGCAAACAAATACAGAAGTGTCTAAATTAGGAAAACTTCACTCTCTCAGATGTGGAAATGTTGGGATGATGTACTGGTAAAAAAAAAATGCACCAACATTCCAGACATTGTTTCATCAAGTTTCCGTATCACTCATCGGTACTTTCATGTAGTACTGTAGTGGTCTTTGTACTGTACTTCCTAAAAAAAAAAAAAAAAACACTAAAGAAGAAAGGGACCAGTTTGCACCCTGGCTACAAGTTAGGACACAACTTTCAGAGTGCTGATCCTGGTCTACAGATCACTGACTGGTTTATGCGTTCACAGATGAAAACTACCGTAGTTCTACTCAGTGTCTTTATCACTGAAAATGTAACCTGAGAAAGAGGCCACATTATTATTAGGTGCTCACTCACTGCTTTCTACTACATTAGTGAATAATATGTATTTGGAGGCAGCTTTAAGAGACACATTGTGTTATTAAAACAGAACAGATTCACCATCACCAATGCAGTACACACAACCATTTGCACTGCAAATGCAATTTAAGTATTGTGTCACTATGTGGTACTCACCTGTTCATTTCTCGTTGGCCATGAGCCCTGTTTTCTTGTGCATATTGATGGATAATTGATGGATATCGGTGCTCTGACATCCCACATCCATATTTGTCTGCTGTTTTATTTTTTGTGTGTACATGGTATTGGCAAAAGCTAAAAATAAAACAGATAAGGAGTCCAACATGTGCTCCTCAGTGTGTTTGTACCTTTGGTCCAGTTGGTCCGATGCCCCCTGGCTCTCCAGTATAACCCTGAGAATGACACAGAGGAAATCATTTGGACAGATTATCATGAAACATGTTTGCATCAGTTTTCTTCTTACGTGTGTGCTTTGTTCTTTGCTTTTCATTATGTTTTACTTTATTTATTGACATTATTTATTAGAGATATTTATATTTCTATAAATTATTCATTTTGGTGCCTATAATCTGTTGTGTTTTATTAGTATTTTTCTCTTTAGTAGGTACATTTGTGTCCTGTACATTGTGTTAAAGTTAGTTTTGGTGTACTAATGCATGTTTACAACTGAAATAATTGCAACCATAGAAGTTTAAGTGGTGAAACTGGGGTGGCAGTAAATAAGTTTTACTTCTTCTCACTCCCTTTCAGGCTACTATGGTTATATTTTAACAGTGAATTGCTGTATAGTGTTATGTATTATGTATATTTTGTACACATAATGTTTACAACCAATGTCTCTATGTATATTTGTTTATGTAAATTTCTCTATGTATATTGTGTTTACAAAAAATTCTCTATGTATATCTGTGTACACACAATGAAATGTATATAATAAGGATTGTACATGTGCACGAGCTCAAAATCAATCAATCAATCAATCAATCATGAGGAGTGAAGTCTTTGTAGTATCATGCGCAGGACAAATAATAACTCAAATACTTGCATATCACTGCATTCAAATTGAAAAAAAAAAATCAGTAAATACTAGAAAATGTACTAAAACCATATGGTAACTGTACATTACAAGAGCATCAGAGCTGCTCAACATAATTAATTTAAAAAAATGAATAATAGGGTTACATGTTTGTGCATCAATTATTTCACAAAAAAGTAAAGAAATGCACTTTGCTCTTACTTTTAAGTGTATGAATGTTTTGGCAGTTACTAACATTGAGGTGTTTTCACATCCTACACAGGAAAGGTCTGGGATTTTTATTCTGAGTCACTGGGTTTTTTATTTATATCACATCTGTTCTTGATTATTTGATCAAAGACAGTCTAATCATAGGCTTTCATTGAAGGTCCCTGTAATTTGCTCTGAGCTCAGAAGATTTAAACTTAGCATCTTAACTCTATCTCTGTAAGAAGCAGCTATGAATTTATACTTGTTTCAGTTATTAACTTCTGTCTTGTATTTTCTTCATTTTTATCTGCTGACTCATTTAAAGTGTTTCTTATCCTAAATAGGGGCTTGTATTTAACTAAAGATATTTTTTTAAAGAATGAAGCTGCAGATTCTGTGCAAAACCAGAGCAAATATCACAGATCTGAGTTACAGTGGAGCCTCTGTCGCCGATGTCACCAGGAAACCCAGGAGCTCCGATCTGGCCCTGTGAGAAACAACGAAATAAAAGGATCTTTAAAATGACCAGTCAGGTGTTTATTTAACCTTTATTTAATCAGGAAGTCCCTTGAGACAAAATCTTTTTTAAGGGAGACCTGAACAAGAGGCACATCAGTACAAACCAAGACACACATCAGTACAAATGTGTGAGCTCTATTGACATCTATTGGTCAATAGGAGGAAGTGCAGTACTGGTATCAGAGATATCTGTTTCCCTGGTTTGTTGATACAGTCGCAGAAAAAATTATTAGACCACCCTATGTTTTCTTCAATGTCTTGTTCATTTTAATGCCTGGTACAACTAAAGGTACATTTGTTTGGAAGAATATAATGATAACAACAACAAAAGCTCATTTTAATTTCAGAGCTGATATTTATCCATTTTCCATTGTTTTCTTGATAATAACCAAAATCACACAAGTTCTTCCATCAATATCTGTGACATTGTACTGACACAAACAGTGCTTTTAGACATCCCGTGTTTTCTTTCTGTCTGTTTTATTCACATGATACACACAGGAATTAGTACTTGATTACATAACCACTGTTTTTGATTACTTTTAATTGTCTAATAATTTATTCCAGGACTATATGTCAAGGAACATTTGTCGTTTATCTCCATACCTTCAGTCCTTCACGACCCTGAGGACCCTGTTTCCCTTCTTCACCCAGTGAACCCTGGACAGGAAAAATAAAAAAGCAAAAAGTTAAA
The DNA here is from genome assembly GCA_029814645.1 of Fowleria isostigma. Taxonomy (NCBI): domain Eukaryota; kingdom Metazoa; phylum Chordata; class Actinopteri; order Kurtiformes; family Apogonidae; genus Fowleria; species Fowleria isostigma. The sequence continues at coordinate 22,791,294 of JAPTGZ010000009.1, forward strand.
TCCAAAAACGCATCATCAAAACATGCTACTTGTGCTATCAAATAAAGATTAACAATCAATTAACCACAAAACTGTTAATTTAAAATCTGTGACACAGACAAGTTAGTTTTATTTACTTTAAGATTTTTTAGTGTATGTAACTTTGCACTAAATAATATACTTTTATAAATTAACACATTAGAAGAAACATGTGAAGCAGTGATAAATAAATAAAAAAAAGATACCATACTATGCAAATGCCTTCAAGTTACTGAAAAAAACAAAATTCTACCAATTTTTGATCAACTTAAACCAATTTTTTTGTCTTTTTTTTTTTTGTTGGGAAATGATGAATTTCTTCTTTACCTTGATGCCTTTAGTTCCTTTTTTGCCTGCAAGACCGCCATCACCTCGAGGGCCCTGAAATATCAAATAATAAATTCAGAACATGAATTTACACCTTAACCATCTGCAAAAAAAATTTGTAATCTGAAAAACAAAGTCGAATGCACAAAGCAGAGGCATGAAGGATTGAAGTATGTTGAAAAGAGTTGTTGATTTTTAAAGCTGAGGTTTGTTTTTCCTGTAAATACACTTGTTAAACGTGTGTTTCATGATATTATGAAAACAGTCTGTGCATATCTGGATGGAGAGGTAGAATGGAGATTAAGGTTAAACTTGATAAGGATGAGAAAATTCATTTCCTGTCTGACCCTCACGTGGTTTGATTAAACATCATAAAATGAAAGAATATATGTTGACAGATGTCTTCATCAAAGCTGCCAGAGCTGCAAGTAAACAGCTGCTGCATATGATAGAGTGCAGGATCAGTGACAAAGATGCCTGTATTTAAAAGGATAATTACAGGTAATCAGATTACACCTAAGACAAAGGTGAACTCCAGTGATTTCCAGTCGTCTGACAGAAAACAAAACCTGCTTTGACATCAAACACCCACCTGTAAGTCTGCAAGGGCAGATGGTCACGTCTTTGATTGTTCATTCATCATGTTTATTGTTTTTTTTTATTATTATCTCTTTTTATCTGTTAATCTATACCAGTCTGTCAATTCAATGTCTCCTTGGGAAATGACAAAATTTATAAAAACTGTGTCATGAATGTTGAAAATTTCTTTTGCAGTTCTTTATTGTTACTCCACCGTCTGTACTGTTACATGTGGATTGGCTAAGAAATGTATTGTCAGGCATAAAGAATCAAAAACTCTTCAGAATGGAGCTGAGTCAGGTTTGCTTACAGTCTCACCAGTAGCTCCGACTCCTCCACGAGGTCCCCCTATACCGATATCACCCTGAAAACACAAACAACACCTGGATTTATTTACTGTAAAAGAAACTACAGATCTTTCACTATACATATGAATGCAGGAATTTGACTGCAGTGCTGTTCTTTATTCTTAATTTGGTGTTGTTACCTTCAAACCCAGAATTCCAGCCTCTCCCGGGTCTCCATGAAGTCCAGGTTCTCCCTGATGATAAAAAAAAAAACAACAGTAATGAAGTTCTTTTATGAAATTCAACTCCAAAACTGTTTCTTTTTATTAAATTACACCCAATACAACTGCTCCATATTTCTTAATTTTTTTCTCCTGAAAAACGTCACCGCAAAACATACAAATGTCTACATACTCTTAATTTTTCTGATTTAGAATTTTTTCCACTTTGTATTTTGTGGCTGGAAAATCCCCCCAAAAATAGTTAATTTGATATTCTGCACAATAAATGCATCACAATTGAAAAAAAAACAGTAAAAACTAAACAATTATATTCCAAACACATGATCTTAAATCCTTTGATGAAGTGGATCTGATATATAGTCATCACCCTGTCATTCAGGAAAGTTTTAATTAAAAATTAGACTTTAACACTTACAATAGCTCCAGAAAATCCAGAGGCTCCTTCCTCTCCTTCAGATCCAGCATTACCCTGTAATGAGAGAGGTCAAAGGTCATTTAAGATTCTTAATAAAAAATGACATGAAAGGTTCTAGAGTAGCGATGTACTTGATGCGTTAGAAGCAGCTGGTGTTATGGATTATGGTGAGCATTAGTATTAAAGCTCCATTAAAACTGCCTGATGTTGAACTCATATTCCATATTCCAGTTCAATCTAAATGCACAGGTGGTGACTAATGACAGGACTGATTCTCAACATAGATTGTGAAATCTACTGAGGAGATGAACGTCATTCTAACTAAATGTGTTTCCTCATTTTATGTTTTGATAATGATGGAGAGAGAGAGAATTGACACATGGGTCCCATAGTTCAGCTAGGTTCAGATCTGGTGACTATCTAACATGACGTGTGACAGTGGCTGTCCTGTCACTATGCCTCCAACTGATCGTGCACCCTGGCTACTTGGCCAAGGAGATAACCCTTTGGCCGACTAGTTAGTGCGCGATTATCACCCTGGAGTCTGGGGTTCGAAGCCCACCCGGGCCCTCTTCATCCTTGCCACACATGCATTGAGCCATCATGTCTCTGGATCTGCTGCAGGTCAGATATCGGTCTGTTTCAAACAGTTGGATCAGATATTGACCATTATAGGTCTGATCATAAGTTGATCTATAGTAGTGGCCAAAGCTTTAGCAGTGCCACTATTTTGGGATTTAAAAAAAAAAAAATTCTGTGGGTTTCTGAGGTACATTGAAGAACATTTAGAACAAGATTTCCAAATTAATTTTAAGTTTCAAAGACATTTAAGCAAAGTGAGAATTTGTGTCACTGCCAAAACTTTTGGATATGACTGTAGAATATTCAGCAATAATTTTCACCAAGGCACTGATAATGTTAGCTATTGTTGGTAATTCCCCTCCCCCTGTCTGTTTAAATGAATGAACTACAATAGTTAGTTTTGGAAGACAGCATGAATCTTTACCAGACTACAAAGAGTAGGAAAACAGTGTTTCAAATCAAGCCTGGTCACATTCTCTTCCACACAGAGGCAAATCGCTTATTAATAAAAAAAAATAAATAAATAAAAATTATTGTGAAACATCTTGTATCTGCAAAGATGGTTTTGTACAGTGCTAGTGGGCATTGATGCGGTAGGTGATGACCAACTTATTAGGAAGGTTAATATCCAGCAGGTAAATATTTTCACATCAACACAAGACAAAGATGGATTTTATTTCTTGGATTTTTTTTTTAAATCAAAGAGGATGTTTCCACCTTTTGGAATATGCTAAAAACAGTCACTTGTTGAATGTTAAAATGTCAAATAGAAACAATCCACATTGTCAGATGTGACTACTATAATTTCTGCTTCCAAACTGCAGCATAAAAACTACAATACCTGTAAAGTGGGTTCAGACATTCAGTCGCAGAAAGATGATTAGACCACCCTATGTGTTCTTCCATTTAATGTTCATTTTAATGCCTGGTACAACCGCAGGTACATTTGTTTGGACAAATATAATGATAACAACAAAAATATCTCATAGTAGTTTGATTTCAGAGCTGATATCTATCCATTTTCCATGGTTTTCTTGATAATAACTAAAATCATATAAGGTCTTACATCAATATCTATGACATTGTACTGACAAAAACAGTGCTTTTAGATTTTCTATTCTGTGTGATTTAATTACATGATACACACAGGAGTTAGTACTTGATTGCATAACCATAGTTTTTGATGAGTTTTGATGATCTAATTTCTTTCTGCGACTCTATTGATGGACAGTTTGGTTTTGACAGCTCTGGAAACACAAACTCTTAATTTCACCATATCGCAGTACGTTGGATGTTGGATTTACTGATGCGAGTTTCACCTAAAAACTTTGTAGTTAATGAAAAAAACTTCCAATTATGTTGTTTTTATGATGTGAACAGAATTATTTATGATGCCTGGTTGTTTCAGTGTTGTTTCTACTCACCACTGGTCCAGGGTCTCCTCTTCTGCCCTGAACTCCTTTGGTTCCTTTATAACCCTACAGTAGGACACAAATATAAATAAATAAATAACCCTTCCTCTTTGATCTGCTGGTGTTTGCTCAGTTTATATCACACTCTTACCTCTCTGCCTTGAGCTCCTGGTTGACCGGTTTTACCCTGCAGACCTCGGAATCCCTGAGATGATACAACAGCAAAACATCCAAAAATAGAGAAGAAAACATCTGTTAGATCAGATCAGTATTGGAGACAAAGTCAAGTCTAACCAAAGAGTTCAGTTATTCTCTGACTGAGAATACATATTTTGTAGAAAGGATTTTATTTTGGAAGTGTTGAAAAAATACTTGGGTATACTTGGGTAACAGAAATATAATTAATTTATTTGAGGTGCATTAACTCAGAAGGTTTCTTATTTTATTTATTAATTTATTTGTTTATTTTACATTCTAATTGTTTATGGTGTTTTTTTTAGTTTTTTATACAATATGCATGTTTTATTTTCTCTTTTCAAAAATTTTTGGACAACTTATATTTAATTAGGTGGATGGTCAAAAACACTGGAGAGATGCTGTACTTTTCTGACTTGAAATTGTTTTATAGCTGTGTAAATTATTAAACCACCTATGATTTTGTATAAAAATTAAGTCCTATAACAGAATGCAAGTATAACAAGATAATATATAACGAGAAACATATAATTTACATGTAAATTACAGTGTATGTTGAGTGATACTGATGTATAATTAACAAAACTAGGCTTGTGAGTTTGTTACTCAATACTAATTTTAACATAAAAGCTTTAAGACAGGCCAGCCAGTGTAATGTTCTCAATATGACCCTCTTCACAGTTTAATTCAAGTAAAATGATTCTGTACCTTTGGTCCTGCAAATCCAGCAAATCCAGGCTCTCCAGGTTCACAGTCACACTCTGTGGGCCCCTCCTCTCCGAGGGCCCCAGACACCTCCTCAGAAGAGTCAGACCCAAATGGAACCTGAAATAAAACACAATGAGGAACATGAAATACACAATGTGGACCAAGCACTGACAATCTGTGGATTTTATGAGCATCCTTTCTGGAATTAACCCATAAAGTACTACCACTGCTACTTTTGTGGGTGTTCTCAAATTATTATTTTTTTTCTCTATTTTTAAATTTTAAGTTATTTATTATCATTTATTTTAATAATATGGTCAGTATTTTGCATTATTAACTGAAAATCTGATATTTTGTACATTTAATTCACTGATTATGATTCCATAACAGCTCAAATGAAAATGTATCGGTATTATTTCAAAAATAAAGAAAATGGTCTTTTCAGTAAAATATATCATTAACTCAACATAAAAACAAGTGTGTCCATCCACTGTCATTAATCCAACCCCATGGGTTTTACTGGTGAATCAGTGTTGTAAAGATGACAGTGTTTCCATGGTAATTATGGAACCCTTGAATGTCCAAACAGGTCATATCTGATAATCATGAAAAGATGAAAAACTGATTTTACACCAAATTATTTGCATGTATTAATAGGATTAGTGGATCAACAGTTATTTACTTTTTTATATGAGTAAATAATTTTGGTAAAAAACAAAATAATACCTTGTTTATCTGATGCTAATCAGACATTTTTACTAAGAACATTTAATCTAAAATAAAACCTTAAAAGTTCTATCATTAAATATTATAGGCATAAATAAAGTAAGATAATGGGATAAACATTATGTTTATTTAATGCCACTTATCTCCTTGATTAAACATCAGAAAAACTATGAATAGATAATTAACTGAGTATATCTATTCACAGCTAACAAACCTAAACATTTTTCCATTGTAATACTAATTCTTATATTTACCCACAGTCATCTAATACATGGAGTTAAATGCAGCGCAAATTTAAATAGAATCAAAATTCTCTATTATTATTTTATTATATCATATCATATCATATCATATCATATATGTAATTTTGTATTTTTCATTGTATTGTGTTATAAGACATTGTAACAGACTGTATTGTAATGTATTGTATATTATTGTATTACATCACATCACATCGTATTACAGTGTATTTTATCACATCATATCATATTGTATCACATCGTATCGCATCATTTTGTATCGTAATATATCGTATATTATCGTATTGAACATATGGTTATTTCAACTGTTCAAACTCGTCCCAGTTAAAGCCACATGAGCAATAACCCAGCAGCTGATAAATGGGCCTGATACCGGCTGTACTCAAACATATAAAACCCTGTACCTGCATGGTTTCTTTGTCCTCTTTGGCGTAGTGCGACTCAGCTGTGGTGGCGTATGGGAAAACATCCTCGGTGATCATGGTAACCTGGGTGGGGGCGGGGCCATAGGGGTCATAGTCCTCCCCCTCTGGCTGCTGGTCCTCATCGTAGCTGTGAGTTGGTTCAGGTGGATACTCTGAAAGAAGACAAAATCTGACATGTTTACTGTCTGAGCTGGTTATCAGTAGGTGCTGTTCAGATACAAACAGGTGAGCTCACCTGGATGAGGAGACGCCAAGCTGTCATAGTGGTCAACTTGAGACCCTTCAAAGGTGTGGTCTTCACCTGATCACACACAAAATCATAGAAGTTACAAGTTGCTACACAGCATTTAAGACTGAAGACTAAATCCTATCTCCACCTTCTGTGCCCCATGGTCTTTTCTTTTTGGAAACAAATTGTTAAAACTATTGGAGAATGGTTAAATGTACAATTACCTAAGTCTCCCCAGCTATGTTTATTAGGGGATCGGTCCCTTTTACCTTGTGAAACTAGTATTGTAAAGCACTTTGAGTACCATTAATGTGTAGAAAAGCGATATATAAGTACAGACCATTTAACATTTACCATTACCTCCAGAGGTGTCTAAAGCAAAGTCTGCCTTGGCACTAGCTGGGTTTAACTCAGCTGTAAGAATCATCTTAAGACATTGGAAAAGCCAGGTAAGGCCTGGTTTTACAGACTGACTAAAGTTGATGATACACACAGCCTCCTCCGAGGATCTCATTGCAAGACTGAATGATGGGAGAGGCAAATTCAAATAGGTCTGGTACCACTTCACACATTTTATTCATTCATTTTCTGAACCCACTTTATCCTCACTAGGGTCATGGGGGTCGCATGGAGCCTATCCCAGCTACTTAA
>JAPTGZ010000009.1:23625177-23637316 GCA_029814645.1 Fowleria isostigma
TGACTTCAGAATACACTGAATCTCTACATTATAATACATTTGTGTCTGTTCTAACTTGTTAATATTGTGACTTATTTCATCTCTGACTGATAAAAGCCAAGTGTGTGTGTGTGTGTGTGTGTGTCTGGAGATTCACACAAAATCTGGAAAGAGCTGCCTGCTACAATTTGGCATACTTATGTATTTTTGGTCAAGGAAGACCGTAGCAAAAGTGGTTTTGGAAAATGTTAGTAATTTTGGAATACAATAGCCTTACAATCATGTAACTATGGGGAGAATGCTTTGGCGGTGACTGCTGGACAAATGTGGTACAGCATGTGCAAATACAAACTGCATAAAAATGACCACATCTAGAACCCATGGATCCCCATAGGTCAACGCGCTAGTTGTAAATAATTTTGAATGTCTGGATTGAAAATATTACAAATTGTCCCTTTAACCCTTTAACTGCTTGCTCGATCACGTGGTTGATCACATTTTGAGTCCCTATATTTCAATAAGTGGAGAATCAAACTTATCTGAACCTAATTGAGCCAAGAAAGATGAAAATCACTCAAGTTTTTTTGTGTTTTTGGTGAAAATATGAAGATATGAAGATATGAATACTTTTTTGACATATCATAATATAAGAGGCCCTCCTGAATATAATTATATTATTTGATACTACACAAAGGTTAAGTTATATAAGTAATAAAAAAAAAAACAACAAAAAACCCATGTTCATTTGTGTCTTTATGGTAAGAGTAGAAAAATTAAACCAGTATGAAATAATGGACTGGAACAGCTTTGTCTCTATTGCTGTTTCCTTTTTAAATAAGTATTTATGCACTTTTTAAACTTTTATTGGAGTCCATCAGTTATTTATTGCTATTTATTATGTTTTTTTAACAAGGCTTTGTGCACTTTTTGACTTTTTACTGAAGTTTATCATCATTTGTTCCTATTTATTACAGTTTGTCATTTCCCTCTTAGATTAACACTGCGGTTTGTTTTTAAAATAGGTCACTGAGCACTTCTTAAACCTTTTTAACCTTTTATTGAAGCCTTTCAGGGACTATGTGTGATATTGGTCTTATGTTCTGCTCTGGTGTTTTAATTTATTTGATATTTAGTTCTTTTTATCTGAGTCCAGGTCAGTGAGCCTATGTTGACTACTAGCCCATGTGTATTTACTGGTGTCCTCTGTGTCTGGGTTTTGTTTTGTTTATTGTTTTTGTCTTGATGTTATGGAGCTGATGCCCATTTCTGCAGAAAAAAATCTACCTACGGGTACAAATAAAGTTACTTTGACTTTGACTTTTGGATTATTTGTTATAAAATCAAAACCTCTGTTCATCTATTGCTGCAAATATTAAACATTAAGTGGTAGTACATAATGAATGTGTTGAAAGAATAAACTTAGTAAGTAGTTTTTGACATTTTCCAAGTGAATATTAGTAAGTATGGTGAAATAAAAAAATCTAGCAATGACTCACCCAAGGAAATAAGAAATGCAAACAAAAACATTTTTCCACAGGTTTTTGTTGGTGGGGTAGTTGAAGGGTTAATGGCATGCATGTGGACATGTCCTTCTCAAGGTCCGATAAATTGAATCATCATGCTGTTCCAGAACGTGCTTACTCAGATTTATACCAATAAAGAAAACCATGAAATGGTTTTTGGTCCTGCCTTTAATAGTGTTGAGATTGAATTATCTGGGAGCATGTAAAGCTCCTGACGATTCCTTGGATGACATGACACCACTATAATTCCACCCAATCTGGTGTTAATGGAAAACACATCAGTCAGTACCAATCTTGGCTGTTGCACATATTCCTGTGCGCCGCTGAGTGGTCATTACCACTTCAGAAAAAATCACAAAGCTGCCTCAAAGAGACAATTTTTCCATCCAGACAAACACCCCAATTAGGAGCCATATTGGTCCGTGCCGTCATCAGACGAGCTTCGATTGCTTGTGACATTGGTTGCGAGTGTGTTTTGTCTCCGTCTGTGTCTATTTGTGTGTCTTGAGGGGCATATATCGTCCTCTTTGCTGAATCATTAGATGTGTCAGGCCAGTTTATCTGCGACTCTGATGATTGGTAATCTGGCTGACAGGGCAGTGATAGATCATTCCAGCTCCACCGTCGCCACCTAGACATGTTGTAAATGACTTTATTTGAGAGTTGTAATGACTCGCAGTAGCTGCCGCTGTGATGGCTGGGCTCACTTTTGCTTCTTCTCTTTGTTTCTGTCTCTTTCTGTGAACAGTGTACTGTGTTCAGACATGAAGTCTCTGTGGAAAATCTCTTTTTTTATTCTTCCCACTTGTCCTTCCTTTTCACATTTGCATTCTTTATTTGACTCTGTGTGTCTCTTCCAGGCCTGTGTCTGTTATTTTCAGACTGACCTCTTCTCTAGAACTGTTTTTCATTTCCCTTGCTTGCCCTTTTCTTGCCCTGACTTGTCTTTTCTTTCCATCTTCACATCAGACTTTTTTCAGCTTGCTGTAACAGTACTTCTGTGTCATTTTCTCCATGACACTGTTTTTTGTTTTCTTCTGTCTGTTCTCTCCCATGATCCCAAAAGTTATTTCTTCTTTCTTCTTTATCTTATTTTTGCTTTTATTTTTTATTCATTTATCTCTTTCACCCATAAAGACCCAGTTCTACTTTTATGTCAATTTCCAAATTAAACTGTTTCTATATCTAACCTGTCTTAAGTGATTTATAACCATTTATTTATAATATTATTCTCTGTATTTTGTATTTTATCATTATAAATCATGCATTGCTGATGGTGACAGGTCTTTCAAAGCTGTGGCACCACATCTCTGGAACAATCTCCTGCGCTTTCGGTCCATGGACTCTGTTGAGACTTTTGATTGATTTCTTTATTTTGAGCTTGTGTGCTCCATGTACAATACATGATTATATACATTTCATTATGCGATTATATGTAGAAAAATTGTTCGTAAACATTATGTGTACACAATATACATAATACATAAATATATTCAGCAATTCACTATTAATACACAACCCTAGTAGCCTGAAAGGGAGTGAGAAGAAGTAAAACTTATTTACTCCCTCCCCCAGTTTCACTAATTAAACTTGTATGGTTGAAATTTTATCAGATAACTTAGTTGTAAACATGTATTAGTACACCAAAACTAACTTTAACACAACATACAGAACACAAATGTACCCAATAAAGAGAAAGTAATATTAATAAAACACAACAGATAATAGCCATCAAAATTAATATTTTAAAAAAAAATGTAAATATATCTAAATAAAGTAAAAAGTAAATAAAAAGTAAAGAACAAAACATACTTTTTAAAATCACCTCAAGACATTTTTGTTTAACTAAGTACTTTAATCCAAACTGACTTAGGGCTTCCACAAACTGACTGCATTTAATGTACTTACTGTATTTTAGTTGTATTATAATTGTGTTTTGCACTGTAAAGCATTTTGTGACTCCTGTCTGTGACAAGTGCTCTATAAATAAAATCTTCTCACTTACTTACTTATTTTTCTGTATTTAATGCACTGATCATGTAGATGTTCATAAAAGCTCACATTAAAGTTAAGGGTCATTAAACCAAAAACAGAGAAAACAGCAAAAAAAAAAGTGACATTTTAGGTAAAATATCTCATTAACTGAACATTTCCATCTACTGTCATTGATCCAACGCTATGGGTTTTACTGGTGAATCAATTTTGTAGAAGATGACAGTGTTTCCATGGTAACTACAGAGCATTTGAACGTCCAAATGGGTCATATCTGATACCATGAAAAGATGACAAACTGCATTTTACACCAAATATTTACATGTGTTGATAGGATTAGTGGATCGACAGGTTTTAAAACTGTTTTCATCAGTAGATGGTTTTGGTCGGTGGTGGATGTTTGGGTCTTAATGGGTTAATTTTGATTCCATTACTTCTGTTTCTTTTTCATTTTGGAGATAAATGTATTCCACAGCAATTTATTAGAACTGTAGTTAAAGTAGACCACACATTCAGACAAAGTGTAGGAGGGCAAATTGCTATGGCGCCTCAAATGTTTTGCAATCTTGAACAAATCAAGTGTGTGCATTATCAACTAGTAAGAGAGTTCAGAAGCAATGAGAGAATTTCAAAGAGCCCAAATTGACAGCCCTTCATAAGGGTTTCAAAGTGAATATTTGATTAAATATTAGTTTAAGAGCTATCTGCACAACCAAAAAAATCACCTTATAAAATAAGCTGTAGACTTGAGGTGCAGGCTGCAGAACGTGTTCATGAGCACCCGACGTTCTATTAGACGATCACTTCCAACATCACTGGTGAATGGAGGGACTTCAGAAACCAGAGCAGCGACAACAGATGTCAATCAAACTTTATTACAGATTCAGGATCAAGACATGAGAGGATGTTGAGTAAGCACCGCACAAAAAGTAGAGTACACACAACATAATAAACGTCTCTCAAAAACACATTCAAATAATAACATATGTTTATCAAACCCTTGATGATTTCATTAAAGATGCAGGAGCAGAAATCAAGGGAAAAGAAACACCCGAATTTGAAAATACAGACTTCCAAATCAAAAGAGAGAATATGAAGATAGATCACCTGAGGTTGTTTCAAGCTGTTGTGGAAAAGTGAAGCCACTTTTCAAAGTTCTACAGCGTTTTTAACAGGATAGGGATTAGTCTGAGCACAGTCCATGTTTCCACTGAGTGCTTCTCAACACAATTCAGTTTAGTTTAGTTTAGTTTAGAATATACAACAAAACAAAAGTAATCCTCCTTAGAAATAAAACAGATTGCAATAAAACACAAAAAAAAAATACATGAAAACAAAGTATGACTTCATTTGCACATTTGAAAAAAGGAGTGGGAGGAAGTAGAACTTATTTAATCCCACCTCTTCTTCCTACAACAGTCTATTCTTTAGCTTTTATCAGCATAAAATATGAAAAATCAAGTCCCTTGGATCTATTGTAAATAGTTAACCTCACTTATCATCTTCACACACACACACACACACACACACACACACACCGATATTGACATATTCAAATTGAACCGTATGTAATTATATGTATAATCACATCGATGTAAAGCGGTGGCTGTGGTGCAGTAGGTAAAGTGGGTCGTCCAATGATAAAAGGGTTGGCGGTTCGAATCCCACCTCCAACTGTCCACACTGAACCCTGAACTGCTCCCGGTGAGACCTGGTAGTGCCTTGCATAGTGGCAGCTGCCCACTGGTGTATAAGTGTATGCATGAATGGGTGAATGTGAGGCTTGTAATGTAAAGTGCTTCGAGCACCATTACTGTGTGGAAAAGTACTATGTAAGTACTGACCATTGAACCATGAATTCAAATAGATAAAAAACAGTGAAAAGTCTTTTTCAGCAAACACATTATTAACTGAACATAAATCCAGTGTGTTCATCCACTGTCATTGATCCAACTCCATGAGTTTTACTAGTGACTCAACGTTGTAGAAGAGGATGGTTTTCCATTCACTACGGAGCCTCTGAACGCCCAAATGGGTCATATCTGGTGACCATGTAAAGATGAGTAACTGTATTTTAAACCAATTTTTTTACATGTATTGATAGGATTAGTGGATCAACAGTTACAGTATTTAACTTTTTATATTGGTCAGTGATATTGGTCACCAATGGGGGTTTGGGTTTTTCTGAGTTTAGTTTATTTTAGTTTAGTTTACTAGTTTATTTCAAGCTTATGCACTCCATGTACAGTGCCAACTACATATACATGTACAATATTCAGTACTATTCGTATACATCTCATTATGTGTACACAGATATACATGGAAGGATTGCTAAAAAATGAAAACACCATATACACAAAATATACATGAGCAAGTCTGCATAGAGAAGTATACACAGGGAGTATACATATAGCATCAGACATGGTGAATATATGCAGAAAATATACATAAACAATTATACATCAAGAATTATACATAAAGAATCTACATATAGAAGTTTGACTTTGCATTATGACATATGAGGACATGGGAAACTGGTGTGGTGCTAAAGGTAAATGCAAAAGAGTTCAACATATTCAGTGAAAAATCAATGTGCGTTCATGTGTGGACACGTAAAGAGACTGCACCGGTCAGTGAATCAATAAACAGGGATGACATTGAAGCAGCAGAAGAAAACCTCCATGTACAGCACAGAGGAACGTACAGCGACATAAAGGCTCTTCCAAACTGTACCTGAACACTGTTTTATGACATGAGTCCCATTACATCAGCATCAACACCTGACACTGACGCTGCTCTGGGTCAGTCTATTTTTATCCCAGCTGACTGAGTTTTTTTTACCCGTTATTTTTTTCTTCTTTATCTCTCTGCTTATCATCTATTTATCAGTGCATTTATAAGATACTAATGCATGCGTGTCTCCTTGCAGTGCGATCCAGGGGAAGCGACCAAGCTGCTGTATGACCTTCTCTACACTGAGCCCATCAAGATCGTCCTGATGCCGGGCTGCAGCGGCGTCTCCACGCTGGTGGCGGAGGCTGCGCGCATGTGGAACCTGATTGTGGTGAGTGTCTTTCACACCTTCTCAGTTTGGATCAGTATCTTAAATGAAGCCTCATGGATTTAGGACTGCACTGCAAAAATGGGGTGTCTCAAAACAAGATTGAAAACACCAAATCTGAGGAAAAAGGTACTCAAAAAAAGTGAAATATTTCTTTTTTTTCATTTCATTTTATTTATTTTGAGCAAGTGAATAAACAACACAAATGATCTGCATACAACAGGATCTAATAATGCAAAGGCATTCAACAAAATACATATAAGTTCAATAAATGAAATTCATTCATGTATCAAAAAGGAGTGAGAAGAAGAGAAACTTTTGTAATCCCACCCCTCATTTCTCATCAGTAGCTTAACATAATGACATTTCAATAGTTTCCACTGTCTGTAAACTTCATAACAGGACAATGAACAAATAGGCCAATAATGATAAACTAAATCAACAGTATTTACAATACATATCCAAAAATGTGTGAAACCAAAGAGAAAACAAAAACAAAACAAAAATAAAAATAAAAATAGAAACAGTGTCCATTCATGGAGTTGTTCCCATGGATAACGATTATAAATATCTGTCTATGCTGTGAGGTAATTTCACTTGACAAGATTTCTTGAATTAAGATTGTTAAATCTAGTAAATAAGTAGGGGTGTAATAAAATTTCATGGCAGGAAATTTCACGTAATAAAAAATAATAATAATAGTTTTAGTGTTTATTTTGAGCTTGTGCACTCCATGTACAACACTCATTATAAACATTTTATTATAGGTACACAGTTATACATAAAGAATTCTCTGTAAACACTATATACATAGAGAATTTTGCACAAACAATATGCATAGAGAAATATTTATAAGACATTGGTTGTAAATGTTATGTGTACATAATATACATAATACATTATTATATACAGCAATTCACTATGAAGACACCCCTAGTTGCCTGAAATGGAGTGAGATGAAGTAAAACATTTACTCCCACCCCCAGTTTCACTAATTAAACTTGTATGGTTGAAATATTATCAGATAAATCAGCTGTAAACATGCATTAGTACACCGAAACTAACTCAATGTACAGGACACAAATGTACCCAATAAAGAGAAAACAATACTGATTCAACACAATGGATAAGCACCAAAATGAGTAATTTTGTAAAAACTGAGACGAATTCTAAATGTATCTAAAAAATTGTGTCAATAAACAAAATGACAAAGTAAAATTCAAAGATGCACAAACTGCAAATAAAAAAAAAAAGTTTCAAGAATGCTTTTTGTTGATTTCTGACCCTCTGGTCTAGTGTAGCACTGCACTCACTTCATGAAAATGGAGGAAGATGAGAAAATAGTGGATGCTAGGGATGTAACAATACTTGGGAAGACCATGTACTGTTCAGTGCTGTACGGTCCACCCTGCATGGGACAATCCACTGCAGCCATGGCTTGTCTCTCCCTCTCTCTCTCTCTCTCTCTCTCTCTCTCTCTTTCTTTTTTTTTTTTTGTCTTTTTGATGTATTGTTTCTTTTTCTGGTGGCTACAATCGTCAGTACTTTGGCAAACTTTGGGAAAACCAATAAAATTGTATTATTATAATTTAAAAAAAAATCTAATAAAAAAAATAAAAAAAAACAAAAAAATTAAAAACCATAAACAAATAAAAATAAAAATAAATGTACAAAACGTTAAAAAAGAAAATAAAGAAAAAAATAAAAATGTATTATTTAATCTTATTGGTTGTCCTAGTATGGGTTGTGGTCACCTCCACCTATCACAGCATCTGTTTGAAGAACAGAACCTATTCTAATGGTCGTCAAATCACATCTTTAGTGAAATAACAGAGGTGTCAAAACTCATCATTTAGGGTACGGGAGGGTCGTCAAATGTTTCTTTATGGGGGAAAGAGTTAAAACGACAATGACAATGCTAATTATCATATCTGTATAACATACTACAACACAGTATTTATAATAGATCATGATAATTTGCCTCAGAGGTCATGGAGTCTTACGATATAGTCTCATCTTATAGTAATTATTGTCAGACAAGACAGTCTATAGGTTTTACTTTGTTCACACAATAAAAGGAAAATATTCAGTGTTTTGTTATTTTCATTAATTTGACTCATTTTCTGAAACGATTAGTAGGTACACGTAGATGTTTGTCATGTTCTTAGCATAAAGAACCAGCTTTTATGTTTTTTTATATTGTGAAATAATAACTCACGTTGCTTTTTGTGATTTAATGTTTCAAAAGCCACACACAAAAACAAGTCAAAGACACACCTGAAGTCTCTTATTGTTCAGTCCTCATTTGGACTAAATTATGCTTTTAACAGGTGCGTCTTTTTCCTTGTGACATTTTTTAATGTCATTTTTTCCTCTTTGGCTTGGTCTTTTTTTTTTTTCCTTCTGTAAATAATTTAAAATCTCAAACAAATGTCTGGCTCCTTTAACTTTGATTTTAAAGAAACAATGATATGTCACACAGGTTGAAACCCAAATGCAAGACCAAAGACAGTATATAAAAGAGGTGTAACAGATTTTATTGGTACAAAAACACAATAATGTCAGTAGAATTCTCTCTTGTCTTCTGTACTGGTGGAGCTAGATTATACTCAGAATGGTAAGACACTGACGAGGGGAAAGGCAAAACACAGACGTTAGTAAAACAGACTGGCTCAGAAGACCAAGATCAGTCTGAATAATTCAAAGTACCAAATCAAAGACGTAAAACAGTACCGTAGTCAGGTAACAGTCATACACGGGGAATCAGAATCCAGCGAAGGCACAGGTGAGGATGAGGCAAGACTCATGATGACTCAAGATGAGGCAGAGGTCAGTATAATGTAGGCAAACAAATCCAGCAGAGGTTCAAGGGTTTGGCAGACGGACACAGGTTCCAAAAAACAGACGAGGTCATTAACAGCAAGATCAATACGACAAAAAAAACAAGGCTTGTACTCGCACTAAAGACAAGACTGAGCTTAAATACACATGGGGTAGATAAGAGAACAGGGAAGAGGTGGGCGATTAAAACAGGTGATAGTCATCAAAGGAGTGGGAAACTAGTAGAGACAGGAAGTAAAGAGCACAGACAGGACACAGGAGGAAACTTAGCAAAATAAAACAGGAAGACAAGGGTAGACAAAGATAAAAACACAGAACAAAAACTCCGCTGTCAGAATGACTTCCTGACACATAATGCATTTACAATGGTAATCACGGATGTTACCTGAATAGTTTTATAATGACAACAATTTTGGCCATATTATATATTTATTACAACCTCTGTCCTCTTTCCATAGACGTGGATATCGTTCTTAAAAGTAACACAGTGCCTTTAAGGCCCATAAAAGCATAATGATTCTACAGCGTTTCTAGCAGAAACAAATCCATCAGAAGCACAAGGCGATCAGTCAGGGTGTGTGCAGAGCTCTAGGTTCAACAAAACTCAGTTGGAGGGCGAAAAAAAGGCCCATTCTGTTACTATAACCCACATGTCTTGCTGTAACATTCATCACAGCATTCAGTCCTACGCCCATTTTCAGCTCTGACATATTCTATTTACCGTTTTAATTTTCTTTCGTATCTTAAATATGCTTTTACATCAGTGGTTTGGCTAAAATTAAATAAATTAGTTTTCTGTTTCTGTTCATTTGGGGAAAGTAAGTTATTAAATAAAGTCACCCTGGGGCTTATTTTTTTTAATTATTATTTTAAAACATCAACTAAGTCATCATGTACTGAATACAAAATAAATAATGAGAATTAATGCTGAAATATAAACCACAATAAATACATTCATAAAATAGTTTTATTGTCAATCATTGTGTTTAAGCTTTAGTACCATTTTAAGAACACTTCTATTTTATATTATTCAAAATGAGTTTGGTTGAGTAGATAAGTCATTATTTTTGGTTGATGAAAGGGTTATTTATTAATGAATGACCAGTTTATTTTCTTATCAATAAAAGAAGACGCTTATATTTTGCACATGGAATTTACTTAGTTTTTATATATATAATAGTATATATATATAATTACATGTAAATATATGGAAGAGGATTAGAGCCATTTTTTTTAAATTAAGGTTTTTTATATTTTTTAAAAATTATTATCATTATTATTAAAATAGTCAAAATTCTGACTTTTTCTCAGAATAATATAAAAAAAAAAATCTTAAAAAACAAAAAGTCACAGTTCTGAGATCAGTCAGAAATACTTTTTTCCTCAGAATTCTGACTTTAATCTTAGAATGATAGTAAACAAATATATTGGACCTTGATTTTTATACTTTTGTTTTTCCAGTGGCCCTAATCCTCTTCCACATCCATATATGTTGTTTCTTTACAATGTTTTGAAACCTTAACTCTAAATAGACGCTTTTGGCACAGGAACAAATTTTTAACCAATTTTTTTTCAATCAAAAATACTGAAGTGAAAGTTGGGGGTAATGGGCTAAAAAAAATATAGGTGTCAGGGGTATTCCGCTGTAAAAAGTTTGAGAACCACAGATTTAAACAATAAAATAAAGGCAGTAATATGGAAAAACACCCTGACCAGAGCTGTAATAAACCTGATTTCTGTTCCTTTTTGTATTGTTTGCTCTTGCTGTCATCTGTGTGGACTTTTCCAGTCGTTGTAGATAAAGATACACATCAGGGGCGTAACAAATGAATAAAACTAAAGGGCAAAATACCCACCCAAAATCTATTCATATCAATGACTAGCACTGGGCAATTTGGCCAAAAGATCATGTGAGGATTTTTTTAGGTAGAATCACGAGCTATGATCTGATTCACCGTTTTCTCACCTCTTATAAAATGTAGGCGAGTTACAACCAAGCTATGTTTTCCTTTTGCTTTCTCTTGTTTCTTAAGACTGTGAGATGGCTTTTTGCTCATGTTATTTGACTTGAAACCCTGCATTTTTCATGATTTTGAATTAAATCTTTGGAAATTGTCAAGATGAAGTAAGCGTGAGTCCACATTATCTTGTACATAAAACTGCAGTGTTGAATTATACAGACTGTGACCTTATTGTCCTAATACGGCCAGCCATCCATCCTTCTCAGTGAAGAGTCCATCTGAAATTGCAGGACTTGAATCCAAATATGAAGGCGGGACTAACAGGCGCCCAGTAAACCAATCACAGATAAGATGGATGTAACGATTTTTTCAACGAAATTTAACAATACAGGGTGTAATCTGTCATTCAGTCCTTATTTTTGAATCAAGTAAATAAACGACAACAGTTGTAAAGAGATTTGCAGACTTGGAAGTGACTTTGAATCGCGACAAAAAGAAGTCGATGCATATGAATATTGAATATGATGGTGCATATTTCACAGCGACTGGCCCATTTTCAGACTGTTTTCTCAGTACTGTAT
Organism: Fowleria isostigma; assembly: GCA_029814645.1. NCBI lineage: Eukaryota > Metazoa > Chordata > Actinopteri > Kurtiformes > Apogonidae > Fowleria > Fowleria isostigma. Next base: position 23,637,116 of record JAPTGZ010000009.1, read on the forward strand.
ACACTAAGAAAACCAGATGGCCAGCTAGGCTATACTTTTCCAGACCTTTATAATGAATCAAAAATATTTTTACACTTTAACGCATGACCTGGCCTAGTATGGGTTACGGTCACCTCCACCTATCACAGCATCTGTTACATTTGAAAGAATAAAACCTGCTCTAATGGTCATCAAATCACATATTTAGTGATATAACAGAGG
>JAPTGZ010000009.1:23779905-23794934 GCA_029814645.1 Fowleria isostigma
ATTTTTACTGGGGTTTTTTTTCCCCAAAATTTATCAAAGTAGTAATGATTGTAGTCACTGTAAAAAGAAACATGTCAGAAAAACAAAATGTTCCATGGGTAGAACTAGTAACATATATGAGTTGTTTTTAGTAGGCGTCCAAGGGGGAAAGAGTTAACGTACAACCAGTGAGTTCACCTGTTGTGAATATGCATCATGTGCTCTCTGGATGTCCTCTTATATTAAAATGACTTGTCTTATACTCAAGAATTATACATCCCCCAGGGGATAATAAAGATATCGTCAAACTTTGAACACCATTTATTTTCAAAGATTTTCTTGCACAATTTAACTTATTAAATTTATATTTAAATTACAGTTCATATCAGCTCCTGGACTGAAAACTTAAATGAGACCAGGCCAGCACATAACCTTCACTCCATAAACTCGTTATTGATCCATTTGCGTGCACATCCAGTCCTTGACATTGCATCCCTGTTTACATGTGTCTTTTTGTTTATGAAATAGCTGCAGCTGACACTACAATGACAGCTCTATTCTGATACCAACAAAGATATGCTTCAGATATTTCAGATGAGCTTTTCCCTTTTCTTTCTCTGGTCTTTTCTTAATGTCTGCAGTGAGAGTTGTCGACAACACAATGACCATCATAATAGCGTCAGCAGTGGGCGGAGCCATCGCATTGTTAATGGGTTTCATGCTGCTCAAGAACTTTGCTATCTTTGTGATGACCAAACTTGAGGAGAAAAAGTGAGTTTGGAATGTTTTCCAGTAGTGTAACCATTTCATTCCGTTTCATCAGAATACAGCGCTGGTGCTTGACAGAATATTCTGATAGCTCAGATACTCTTCATGCAGAAATACATATTTTAATGAGGCAGACTCAGGCGTATCTTTTATGCTGCCATGTATCTACAAGATCTAACTTTGTCTGTTCTTTCCCCCACTGCAGTAAGGAGTGCCTTGTATCTTCATCAGGGATCGACAACACAGAAAATGGCCTCTCAGGATCCAAAGCTGACTCAAAGCCAACACCAAAAAAGAAATGAAAAAAGTGCATGTATATACAATCATATGAGTACTCATATTTATATACATTTTTTGCATATATTTGTATATGCACATGTGTATGCACACATGCAGCTTCATTTCTGTCAAGGTGGTATCTGGAAAATGTGCCTAGCTATGGTATATTTACATGGACATAAATAGACTCAAGAATGTGCAAATCACTTTTTTTCAGTGCATTCATTTATTTAATGTATAAATAATAATAATAATAATGAAAAAAAAATTAGCAATGAAGACATCTGCCAGAGACACCTGAGTTTGATTTAGGAATAATAATTTTCAAGTGTGATGATTTCTAGTATACAACATCAACACTGACTTTCAACTTTACAAGCAACACAATGCTGACATCATTTGATGAGGCTGATATTCATTACATGATTAAATATGAGTCTTAATTTTTGGCAGTTTTAAGCATTGCAGTTTGAGTCATTGAACTGAACTGCTGATTTACAGATAGATTTGTGTTGACTTTAATTGAAATCACTGAGAAGGTCATCATCTAGCAGTTATCATTCTTACCAAGTAATATTATTACAAGTTGAATTAAAATAGCAAAATTAAAATGAAAGATTCAGGTAGGTCAGTCATTATTTATATCATTGTTTATGCAACAAAACAAATGCAGATTTAACATCGTTTCAATGAAAGTCCTTTGTGAATAAAATCAAAATGAAAGTGTGTATTACAATGTGCTTTGTTTTGATCTACATCTCTGGTAGATTTCTTCAAAGTCATCAGATAAAATCTGAATTATCTGAACTTTTGATTAACTTAATTTGTGCATACCAGATGTTGCAGAATAGGAAGAGTTGTATGTTGTGCTACACAGTTGTGCTCTATTTTAAGTTCTTTGTAGTTATATGTTAAGTAAGGTGTATGGCTGCTGCCAGAATACTCAAAAAAAAGAGCTTTTGACTGTTTTTACCTGAAGTTAAAACAGTAACATTTCTTTCTTTCTTTAAGTGCTTGAAACAGGGACTAATGCTGATGTAGCTAATGCAGCTGGGCTGAACTCTAACATTTGTAGAAACGCTTCAATAATATATCAGCAAAATACAAACAAATTCTGACATATGTTGTACTTACCTTGTGATCTATTTCTTCTTTCCACCCAGACTCTATTAAAGGGTGATTTAAGGATACTAACACAAAAGGTTTTTAATTAAATGTTGTGGGAATCAGCCCAGCTCTCCATGCTCTACCTTCTCTTTGCTTAATACAAAACACAGGTGCCTGTTAGTGCTTCTATGCTCCTCTGCAGCGAGGACACCTACATATAGCAAAACAGTTTGTGAAACTTCACAAACAGTAAGAAAGAGCTTCTGGACTGAAACGAGAGTTTCAGACCCATGAAAATCCCCCACCCTTATAGAAATGAATGCTCCTCTGATGATCCTGCTTTTAAGACAAATAACCAATGCATCAGTGCATGTGAAGCAACACAGGCCAGATTTTAGACAGTGCTTGGAAACAGGAATACACTTTTTGGATATTCGTGTTGTTAAATACTAAGGCTGTTAGCATCAGCTCTGAAGTTAATTGTGAATCCCATCTTATCTGAAGTAACGTCATTGTGCTGAGCACTATCTGGAAACTGTATGCCCAGATCCAATTCAGCATATTCCCTCTGCTTGGTATGTGTCCTTCATGGAAACTGCTTGTTTCAAACAAATATTAATTCTGTCACTCTTTGCAATAAATCATTTTTATGAGCTGCCTTGCAGTTAAAAATATAAGCCTGGTTGCCCTGCCCATGCATACAATAAATGACCCATAAATTCATAGTTTAACTGATCGTGGGGTCAAGTCTCAGATCGCAGGCTGAGTAGAGGGGCTGGAGTTCAACTCTATGCCTTGATTAAACGGGAAATAAGTCAAGTGATGCTTTCAGCGTATCCCGTTGTCTGTGCCAAAAAGGGATGATTCCTATCAGTACGCTGAGCATCACACGAGGAGATGAATGTATCTGCGTCAAACTCACACACTGAAATGCAATATCAGCATTTACCTAAAGTAATATTGTTGCACATTCGTGACAGTGAATGTCTGGATTTTTTAATTACCTCTGGAGAGAGGGATGATGGGTATTCACTGTGACTGGTCAGATTTTAAAGTACCTCATCAGTAAATGAGCGTACTTTATAGTTAAGGGGGAAAAACTCTTATGTTAATAATGTGCCTCCAGTCTTTAATCACTGGCTTGAAGCAATATTATAAAAGAGGATGTGTTACACAGATGTATATTTTTGTCTATGTATAATCCAAATGTCTGGTAATTTGTCACATTGTTCATCCAAGTGTAAAACCATGTGTCACTTGTGCCATGAATGTCCTCATGAAACCACTAGGAAAGGCCTTTAACAAGTGAATGAGCTCTGAATTATTATCAGCAATGGCCTATTGATTGCAAAAGGTTCATTAACAGCTTGATGCTTGATGTCGTAGTGATTTCTTTGAATCTTTTGAGACATCAATTCTACACAAGTTGGCAGAGTATGTTATTGAAATTACATAGTTATTTGTTTATGTGTGTTAACTATTCTCTTGCCTTAATAGAGAAAATCCACTCTGGTACTGATCTTTAAATTATGTCGTTAAATGATATGATGTCACTGTTTGAGCAGAGAATTGAAAGTTTCCACAACACAAGGTTAAATGGTTTTAACTCCATACTGGATTTTTTTTTTTTTTTTTTTTTTAGCGTACGAGTCCAACCTCTGTGCATTTATTTTTCTGGGTTTTTTTTCCTCAAAAAGTGTGATTTGTTTGAAAGTTTGTAAGTCCACTGAATGAATGAAATAAGGGAACCAAAGATAGTACTACGATTGTATGAATGAGGGCCTTATGATGACAAGCAACTCTATGCAAATCACCACAGAAGTACTCGGACAGTTTATCATGTTGCACCTTTGAGTTACTTTGAGAAAAATGTAAGCAATACAACTGTAGGGGAATTGATGAGGTTCTGGAAGTGGGAGTTGTCATGAAAGGATGCAGGGTGAATGGGGAACATCCAGAGAGGAGCATTGGGTGAACTGAAGCCCCTGTACTCAAATCAGATCCTGCAGAGTCACACTGCACTGCTGCGCTCTGCACACAAATACAACGCTAAAAATGCTCTGGCTCGCCCTCAGAAGATGTCCCCATTTCCAGCCTCTCATCCATGCATATCAGCTCTCGATCTCTTTATTACAGAGATGTGATTATAATAAAGTTTGGAATAAAATCTGCCTTTTGATGATGCTTCTTGTGTAAACTGGTACAATATCTAACTCGATGTGACTATACTGCCCCCTGTTGGGAGAAAATGAGAACAATGAATGCATATAAAGTAAGTGTTCATATTTCACAGTTTTCTTTTTTCTTTTTATTTTATTTGTTTCATTTGGGATAGATAGTTTACAACAGAATAAAACAAAAAAAACCTACAACTAACCAGATTTGTATATCATGTCTAAAAAAACAACAATGGTAAAGCATGAAATTCAACATAAATACATTCCAAGTTCTCTGTTTACCAAAAAGATGTCACATTTCCCCCTTAATTTTACTATTGTTATTTTAAAATCCACACAAGTTTCAACTCCATTACATTCAACCAGTACAAATAGAACTTGTCACCTCCAGATAACTTAAATCTGGCCTAAATGGGCTGATATATACAATCCATTTTGACCACATTTCCTTAACTTTATCCTGCTTTACTTTTAACCCTTTAACTGTTTGCTCGACCATATGATTTAGCACATTTTGAGTCACTAAATTTCAATAAATGGAGTACCTAAGTTATCTGAACCTAATTGAGCCAAGAAAGATGAAAATCACTAAAGACATTTTGAATGTTTTTGGTAAAAATATGAAAGATATAAATAGCTTTTTTTTTTTTTTTGGTATATCATAGTATAAAAGGCCTTCCTGAGCATAATGATATTATTTGATTCCACAAACAAACTTAAATTAGATATGTAATCTTTTCTTTTTTAAAACAAAAACATGCTCAACCAAACGATAGATTTGTTGCTTCATGGTAAGAGCAGAAAAATTAAGCCAATATGAAATAATGGATTTTTTGTTATAGAATCTAAAGCTCTGTTTATCTATTGCTGCAAATATTAAACATTTAGTGGTAGAACTTTATGAATATGTTGAAAGATTTAACTGAGAAAGTAATTTTTGACACTTTCCAGGTTGATAGTATGTATGGTTGAAAAATAATAATAAAATAAAATAAAATCTAGAAATTGCTCACCCAAGGTAATGAGAAATGCAAGCAAAAAATGTTTTTAACAAATTTTTTTTGGTGGGGTAGTTAAAGGGTTAAGCACAAGATAGCAATAAATATAGTAAAAATAGTATTACGCAATAAGTATCAAAATTAGTGATAAAGTAAGTATAAGTAAGTGATAAACAATAAATACCATACTTAAACACTATTTACAATATGAGTGTGACAAGTTGAACAGTGTTGAGCAGATAATTGTACTTGAGCTGTATTAAATATGTACTGCATTTAGCCATTATTGTCCATTGTATGGGTATATAGATATTGCACAGGAGTAATTGACCAGATTAAAGTTTTTAGTTGTAATTTGGGTCCATGTTTTCTTGTTTGTCTGTTTTAGTCACATGATACACACAGAACTCAATTGCATAACCATTATTTCTGATGACTTTTGATGGTCTAATAATTTTTTCTGTGACTGTATTTTTTCAGGATGTGACAGTGGTGATACCAGATTGTTTTGTTTTCCATAATTTTTAGGGCTTGATTGACCTGTAAAGCACTTTTTTTCTTATACCCAGAAAACACAGCATGAATAGAATTACTATGATTATGTAATGGTTAAAAAAAAAAAAAAAACTTGTTGACTGTGCAGAGTTTGTTTACATCATCCACTAGATGTCAGCAGTTGTTTGCTCCTTCGTCATGACCTTTCTTCGAGTTTGCAGGCGTTAAAATCTAAATAAACTCACAGATCCGTATCTGAAGGTGGGAAACTGCCCCCTCACCGAGACAGAAAGTAGATATTTGTGGTAATAAATAACTCTGAGGTGCATCCAAATGTGTGTTTTTACAGGACGGCCCCCATCAGACACACACTTACAGAGTCCGTACACCCACTCCGGTGTCACTTCCTTTTCCAGATGGCTGGAGATGAGGTATGTGCTATCAGCTGGGGCTGTGTGTGGAGGCCCAGTGTGTGTGTTTGAATGTGGGAGTAATGAGGGTTGGCCGTGGTGATGAGGTGGGGGAGTGTTGTCACTGGGGAAAACCCGCTCTGGGCTGAGGCTTCTGTGGGCCTCCACCTGACACAGCACTCCACCACACACAAAAAACTAGGAAATTCCCCTCATCGTGTATGTCTGATCTAACAAAGGAAGTATTTGCTGGCTGAGGAGGAATTTCATGTAGCAGCGCTGCCAAATAATGAGCTCTGTATATGTGTGTGTGTGTGTGTGTGTGTGTGTGTGTGTGTGTTGTGTTACTGCCCAGACTGGATCTGTTTGTCGACTCACTCATTTCAACCCCTGCATAATTTAACCCATAAGGACCCAGTGTGACATTTGTTGCACTTTCCAAATACTTTTTTCACTATATTTAACCGTCCTTAAGTGGTTTATCACCATTTAATGTAATATTATCTCCTGTACTTTGCATTTTTTTTAGAGAAAATCTGGTATTTTCCAAAATTGAATCTACTCATCATGTAGATGTTCATAAAAGTTTAGAGTAAAATTGAGGATTATTCTATCAAAAACAGACAAACCTGAAGAAAAAGTGATTTTTTTTCAGCAAATCTATCATTAACTGAACATAACCCCAGTATGTCCATCCACTGTCATTGATTCAACTTCAACTGGTTTTACTGGTAAATTAATGTTGTAGAAGATGAAGGACTTTCCATGGTAACTATGGAGCCTCTAAACATCCCTATCTGATGACCATGAAAAGATGAATAATTGTATTTTACACCAATTATTTACAAGTATTAGTGGATCTACAGGAATTAAACAGTTTACATGATTTTGTTAAATGGTGTATGTCTGGGTCTTAATGGGTTAAAATAAGTTAAATTTAGAGAAAATTCAATTTAGGAGCAGACACAAAAGTAGTCCTGGTCTTTATGGGTTAATGCATCAAAATTACTGAAGAACATGCTTCTTTGTTGTTGTCTGTAGTTTAATTACGTTTATGTGCACAAGAAGTACATAAATATAACCATGTCACCATATCCCCAACATTTAAATACAAATAAATACAAAATAAATACATTAAAGTTGTACAAATAAAGATAGTAAGGTAACATTTTACACAACGGTGTTGTAATAAGTCCTATAAGATGCTTAATAACAACATTATGGACATATTTATTATTAATGGTACATTATAAGACATTTATAAGCACTTAAAATGACTTCACAGACTTTGTAAAAATGTTAAGAAAACCCTGTGTGTGGCTTACTTTGTGACTGCATTAAACACATTTATGAAACTAACCAATCTATTATATCATTAGTTGTGTTAAGTAATGTATTTTAATACAGTTAAAAACATTTATATAAAAAAAAAAGATTGGAGATGATTTTTGCCATTTTCTGGTGTGATGGAAACACTTTTTTGAATGAATTCTGACATATTGAACATCTAACATCTAACATTTCTTTGATGCCTTAGTTGCATCTTGCATCATTAACCGCTTTAAATGTCTTATTAACACACACCAATGTTAAAAAGCATCTTGGAAGGACTGTTAATGGCTAAGGACTTAAATCTAAAGTGTTACCCATAATAGTTCTGTACATGAAAGAGGAAGAATTGGAACTCTAGAACTCTCCAGTTAAGAGCTGTGTCGTCTTCTGATACAGCAGAAAAATAGCCTGGTCAGCCATCCCTTTTCATCAGTATTGAATACACCGGAACTGCTCCATTCACTGTGGATTATGCCTGATCTATTTTATACCGGGCCAATCACAAGTCATGGGGGTGGGTGTTTTGCGATAAGTCATACACACCAACGTCTTTTTGTTGAGTCAAAGTCAATTCCATGTCCACAAATCTCTTGACAACTGTTTGATTAGAAAATAAGGACTGAATTACAGATTACACCCTGTTTTTTTAACTTCCTAACAAAAGCATCATGTCTGTCTTATCTGTGATTGGTTTACTCAGTGTCTGTTAGTCCCACCTTTATATTTGGATTCACGTCCCCCGACCCCCAGACCATTTTGTCAGTTCTGAAAACACTGAGGAAACGGGATGACTGTTCAGGCTAGCAGAGAAAGTCGATCCTACTACAATCTCAGGTCAACATAAATAACGTACAAAAAGTGCCTAAAATCAAAGTTACAAACTGTTACAGTTTATATGTTTAAATCTGCAAAGCCTGTTTGGCTACCAGCTTTATCTCAATTGAGATTTAACATTTTTCATCACCATGAAGATGAATAATAATAGGAATAAAAGCCACACATCTGCGTCGACGTGTGCCTCTGTGCAGTTTTTCATCTTCTGTTCGGAGAGCAGCCTCTTTAGCCTCGTCAAAGTGCGAACACACCAAAGAAAGTCTTGCCGTCATCGGTCTCCAGTTCGGTCAGCTGGTTGGTGTCCGTCCACAGCCGGTCGCCTCTGTTCAGCTGAAACACAGCGCCCAGATAGATGGCGTTGTACCAGCCCCGCCCAGACTGGTAGCCGTCGTCTGGAGCCGCGAACTGGCACGCCGACCTCACCGCGCTCATCAGAGACGTCTCGCTGCCGATGGAGTCTGAGAAACGCAAGATCCTGTGGCTCAGAGGCATGAGGCGTCTTTCCGCAGCCTCGTCGTCACCGTCGCCGTCGTTGCAGGAGACTCTGAAGGACGCCTGGCTGTAGACGAAGTAGAGGCCGGTGTGTGGGATGATGATCTGGTTCTCCTTCAGCTTGAACCCGCCCTGAGCGAACGCCTGGCCTTGACCGTTCCTCCACTCCAGCTTGGCCTTCACATTTTTGCCGTCATCGTAGCTGCCTGTTAACAGAAGACACCTGCTGTTAGAGCCGAAAGCTCTTCAGTTAGGGTGCAAAGTAAAGGCAGAAAACAAAAAAGGAATGGACTTCAGTGACTACTGGAAAAACCAGGGTTGTGGCCAGTGGTGGTCCTGGACCATCTGACACTCTAGGCAGGCTTTACAGACAGCGTCCCCCCCCCAAAAAAAAAAAAAAAACATTCACAAAAAGACCTTGTATCTGAAGAACTGCACCTTTATTTAAACAAAGATAATAAACATTAAAAAAAATATGTGCAACTTTCTTCGAAAAAAAATAAAATAAACGTCTTCTATAATTAAAAAAAAACCCAAAAAACAATAAATTAACTTTTTCACTTTCAACATCATTAAAAACACAACCAGAGCTGTGAAAAAAGTACATACTCAAGAATCTGAACATAAAATCAGAAATATAATCAAATAATAAAATATTGTGTGCAAAATTATATAATACAAAATGTGATCCATATAAAATGTTAAATAATCAAAACATAATATGCAAAATAAAAAAATAAAATTAAAAAAGAGATGCAAATTCACCTCAACTAAAGATTTGTACTTTATGTTTTACTTTCATGATCACACCTCACGCTTGTATTTACAGTGCAATCCTTCTAGCCTTCCTTGCTGCACGTTGGCGCCCCCCACTGGGTAGCGCCCTAGGCAACTGCCTATATCGCCTGTGGGAGGGACCACTGCTGGTTGTGGCACTTTCACAGTGAAAGTCAATTACTTCCTGTTTCCATTTTTTCAGGCAAATTTTATGGGATTTATGTAAAATAGTGCTAAATTTTTCTACTACTTTTTTTTTTAATCAAAATTAGCTTGAGTGCTAATTGTAGCATGTTGAAGTAATCAACTGTTCCTGAATAACGTTACCTTCCCTACCATGTTTTTATTGAAACTGAAAAAATAAAATGCCAAATTCATGAGAGCTATATATTACACATATTTTGCAAAAACAAGAAAAACAATTTCTTCCATTTCCAAAGACACTTTACTAAGCAACAGCGCAGAAACCACAACTAAAAATAGCTCACGCCAATCACAGCATGGTGTAATATGACATTACCCTGTTATTTGGCAGATGAAAATGTAACATGATAATAAACATGTAATGATACCTTACACTGGGAAGTAATTAAAAAGCTCTCAACCCATTTCATTTGCTTGTCAGCGTTGTAACTTTAGTGTCAAATTTGGTCAAGTTACCAACTCTGTAGCAGTGTAATGCAATGCTAATGTTAGTTTGTGTCATACTTCAGAGATCTGTGTCAGCGCAGGCCAAGAAAAAACCTTCATCCTCCAAGTTGTCACACCTTTAAAAACTATGCACCACGGCAAACGCAATATTCACAGGCCATGTGTGTACAAAGACATATCTGTACAAACCTATTTTTCTATGCTTATTTTATAAACTTCTTCATAATTCTGGAGGATTTATGTATGTTTTATATTAAAGGTCAAGTAGGTCGACGTTCCTCTTGATCTATGTCCGGATGTGTCATTTCTTTCTGGAACTGGTGCAACCCTTAACCCTTTAACTATCCCACCAAGAAAAACTTGATAAAATTTGGTTTTGTTTGCATTTCTTATTCTCTTGAGTGCGTAATTTATATATACATATATATTGTTTGTTTGTTTTTTTGGTTTTTTTCACCATACTTACTAATGTCTGCTCAGAAAGTGTCAAAAATTACTTACTAAGTTAATTTTTTTCAACAGATTCATAATGTAATACCACTAAATGTTTAATATTTGCAGCAATAGATAAACACAGGTTTTGATTTTATAACAAATGACCCATTATTTCATATTGGTTTAATTTTTTTACTCTTACCATGAAAACCCAAAATGTTTTTAAAATCATTACATATCTAATTTAAGCTTTTTTATGGTATTAAATGATATAATTATGTCCAGTAACGCCTCTTATACTATGATATGCTAAATAAGTATTGGTATCTTTCATATTTTCACCAAAAACAGTCCAAATGTCTTTCGTGATTTTCATCTTTCTTGACCTAATTAGTTCAGATAAGTTAAGAATAGAATAGAATAGAATAGAATAGAATAGAATAGAATAGAATAGAATAGAATAGAATAGAAGTACTTTATTAAACCCAAACTGGGAAATTGGATCTAAGTACTCAACTTACCGAAATGTAATGACACAAAATGCACTAAAACCATATGCTTGAGCAAGCAGTTAAAGGGTTAAAATGTTAATATCCTGTAAACTCCGTCCTATGTTAGACTATCTGTTTAAAATAGGCTACGTGTCTCTATATCTGGTGCAAACGGTGCTGAAATCTGCCCACTCCCTCCACATTTACAGGTGTGTTTTCAGGAGAGTGGGATAAAACGCTGACCGAGGCCAGTGACTAACTAATGCAGCAACTTCCTTCTAATGATCCGTCCTGAAAAGGAAACTGCAAAGGGGAACAGAGTCTGAAAGGCCCCTTTGAAAGCAAAGATCATGGGACTATTGTTTTCTAAATCAAGGTAGGCTGTGACTCACCTTCTAAATGGATGGCTGCCTTGGCTTTGCTGCTGATTCTCCTCAGAGTGTAGTGAGGATCTGAGGGGAGGAAGGAAGACAAATGTGAGCTTGTCTCAAATAATCCCCTAGTACTTTAAATATATCCCTGCAAACCCTTATGATTTTCATATGAGCGGCCATGCGTTGAATCACCTGTTTTCTCTGAAGTGTCGATTAGCGGCTCTGCTTGGCCTGATTGAGTCTGTGAGGAGTAGAAAAAAAAAAAAAAAAGGTGTTATAAATGATACCTAAACCCCAAAAAATGACCCACTGGAGAAAAGTTTCCTCACAAAAACTTTTCCTTACCTCTACTTCAGGCCTTCCGTTCCAGTACCAAGCAAAGACCAGGACACCTCCTAAACAAAGGGCCACAATGAGGAGGGCCCCGGACATCTTCCATATCCAAGTTGAAGACTTCTTCTTTTCAACCAAGACCACCGTTTTCTCCTCAGCACCCATCTCCACATCTCCTGGTGTGAGTGTGTATGCCATCATATCTCTTTGTAGCCAAATCAGACCCCTCCAAACAGCACCACCAGCCCTTTTGTAGACTACCCTGAACACTTGCTGTGGCTCTTCAGATGCTGTGATGTTGTGATGATGCCTCTCTTTGTGTTGCTATTGTGTTAGAGTGAACTTCTGCCAGAGAGCTTGTAGTATTTATGCTGTGGCAGCTGCTTCTGCAGAAGGGAAACTCCAGTGATGTCACTCTGAAAGTGGAGACAGATTAGGAGGCAGCGGCAGCAGCAGTACAGCGACCTGGAGAGGGAAAGAAACAGAAGTCACAGAATTTTTTTTTTTTTTTTTTTTTTTTGTGGAGTTTTTACCAGAGAGAGCTTAACCCAGCGGGAGTCGTGGTTTTCGGGATGGGAAAGCGGTCAGTCGCCACTTTTGGGTTTTTGTAAAACGACACTCATGCAAAGGCGCAAACACAACATGCACACAAACACAAAGACACAAGTCATGAGCACATAAACACGTATTTAGTTTATTACCGCCCGCAGAATGTAAGCACATAAATCCACAGCCCACCAACATTTACGGCTGCATCACAGCAGACGCTTTGAAAACCCACAAAAATGTCTAAACAGTCCACCTGCTGATCACTGATTTTTAAGCTAATTATAAAACTAACAAAAGGTTTTCTTGGAAGTTTTGGGAACATTTCTGCCTTTGTTTAGACTGCAGTGTTGGACTTGAACAGGGGACAGTTAGAGGCAAAATACCTGTACTTAGAACAAATATTTATTTTAGGGTACTCAATTCACTTGCATTTTTCACATGTAACAAAAGGTAAAATAAAGATGTAGATAACAAACGCCAAACTTATTAAGAAAAAAAGACATCTACAATTAATAATAAATTATTATTATTAATACAAGCAATGTCAGAACTTAGTCACTTTACCTCTTTTTTCTTTTTGTCTTTTTTTAGGTGTTTTTTTTACCCATTTTTTCCCACCTTTTTTTTCCTCACTTGAAAAGCACTGTTGCTAATGTTGAATGGACAGAAGGTGAAGAATGGACTCTGAGAACAACAGTCATGAAAAAAAAATTATCATACCACCCTATGTTTTCTTCAATTTCTTGTTAATTTTAATGCCTGGTAGAACTAAAGGTACATTTTTTTTGGCTAAATATAATGATAACAACAAAAAAAGCCCGTAAGAGTTTAATTTTTGAGCTGATATCTATCCATTTTCTCTGGTTTTCTTGATAATATCCAAAATCACATCAGTTCATACATCAATATCTATGACATTGTACTGACAAAAACAGTGCTTTTAGACATTCTATGTTTTCTTTTCTGTCTGTTTTAGTCACATGATACACACAGGAGTTAGTACTGGATTGCATAACTATTGTTTTTGAATACTTTTGATGGTTTAATATTTTTTTCCGCGACTCTATGTGGGTTAAGTATAAAACATTGATTGTTATTTACAAATACCTTGTCCACAAAAAAATTAACTAAGACTTTGAAATAACATGAAACACATGTAATTGTATGTATTATCTCCTTGGTGTCTGTTGGATTTGTGTTTATGTGTGTAAGTCAAATTAAAATCAGAAAAAAAGATCTACAATTACTTATATGCAAAAGTGAACAAGTAAGGTAAAAACCTTTTCAAAGCTTCACACTAAATAACAAAAAGTAACAATATAGTACTAGGAAATGCATAGCTTTATTTGACATTAAAACACAGATTATAACATGATATTGTGTTGAAATTAAAACAATACAATGAATGAAACTAATTAAAACTGCACTTAAGTAAAAGTACTAACAAACACTGAGAAATACTTCACTACACATTACTCAAGTAGGTAAGAATTATCAGCAAAATATATTTAGTCATTGTGCAGTAAAGTGGTGCTTGTCTGGGATTAATTATGATGAGTGATGTTTTTGCTGCAGTAGAAGTACTTAGTTACATTCCTTCACTGTACAACGCCGCACCCTGAGCAAACAATGAGCAAGAAAAGGCAAGTACATGAGGACGAATAAAGAGAAAGTGAATAAGAAAGCGAACGATGAAACCGGGGCTGAAAATCAGAAAAGAAAAATCACAGGACGAAAAAGACAAACATCAACAATGAGAAGGAAAAAAAAAATCCCACAGTTCAAGGTCAGATGACAAACTGAAGCAGAGACAGTGATTAGAAAGGAGAAGTGTCAAATCCAGTTTGTTGGGTCTGGAATGAGTTGCATCATCTCACAGACAGAAAGTCAGGAGCTGCCAACATTTCTGTTTTGAGTGTGACGTACAATCCGCTGCTATGTGTTTGTACATCATCATGTTTGTACACTTTCTAATTATCAAACCATTAGACATGTTTGCATGAGATCTGGCTGATGGCTTAGTTAAAGAACATAAATCATTCACTAATACTTCACATATGGGTCCAAAACATAAAAAAGGAACAAGCTGGAGGTTTCTAACATGTAAAAAACCCCTACTGTTGGTTTGTCTTCTCCACCAGTTCAACCACTTTTCTTGTTTTTTTAAGTTAATCCTTAAACGGACTCTTAACCCATAAAAACCCGGTGCTACTTTTGCAGCAGTTCCAAAGTATGTTTTTCGTATATATCTAACTTATTCAAAGTGATTGATCACCATTTATCATATCATATAACTTTCTAAATACCCAATTTCTCATTTATCTTTATATTTTGCCCATATGTCTTTACTTATATGGCTATCTATATACTAAATTTCAAATTTGTCTTTATTTTTTTTCACTTGTGATTCCTTTTTTACCTCACTTCCTCTTGCATTTGAGTGATGTATGATGCTGCTGTAAACTGTTGAATAAAGTCTTATCTATCTATCTATCTATCTATCTATCTATCTATCTATCTATCTATCTATCTATCTATCTATCTATCT
>JAPTGZ010000009.1:23821326-23831583 GCA_029814645.1 Fowleria isostigma
GTGTGTCCATCCACTGTCATTGATCCAACTCCATGGGTTTTACTGGTGAATCAATGTTGTAGAAAATCACAGTGTTTTCACAGTAACTGTGGAGCTTCTGAACATCCAAATGGGTCATACTTGATGACCATGTAAAGATGAATAACTATTTTACACCAATTATTTATATGTATTAGTGGATCAACAGGATTAAACCGTTTATATCAGTGGATGATTTTGGTAGATGGTGGATGTTTGCGTTCTTATAGGTTAAAATAGGTTAAATATAAAGAAAATTTGATTACAAAAGTAGTGCTGGGTCTTTATGGGTTAATTCAGATCTGATGTGTTACCTGGTGTGTTTTTGTACCAATAGAATATGCCAATACAATCGGTGCTCCAATAAAAACACAGTCACTTTTGAGATCCAGAATTTAAATACTAATGTGATTTTCCTCCATTTGTGGCAGGAAAATCTTCTTCTTTTTTTTTTTCCAACATTAAACAGTTGGTAAAAATAACATTTATAAGCAGGTTCAGAAAAATAAATGGAAGTTATGGAGTCGGCCTCAAGAAGTCTCAATTTGGACTTAACTCAGTTTATAGTCTTTCTGTGGCTGATTCCATGTATAAGGTGCAGAGTAAACAGAAGTCCTTTGACCTGTTTCTGTACGGGCAAATGGAACAGAAAGAACTCATTCATCATTTATTGATTATTTATTAATAATTTATTGATAAGTGATTAAATTATATGGAATTAAATAATAATTAATTAATTAATTAATTAAATAATTATGGAATTGTTATAGACACTACCATAATAAACATAATTAGTATTAGGTTTGGGTTTTTTTTTGTTTTTTTATTTTTAGTAAAGATGTATGTAAGATATATCCCATTGACTTCAAATGTCTCTCAATTATAAATTGACTCTGGGATCAACATCTCACCTTTTTTGGGGATTTCTGTGTAAAAGAGGCTAATGATTGTCATTCTAAATCCAGCAAAGTTGATTTAATCTTGTTTTAATGATGGAAGATCAAGATCAAATGTAGTCATAATATACCTTATAATCATGAAACAGATTTTTTTGGGGTCTGTATCTGAAAAGTTGGAATTCCCTGATGTAAAGAATGGGATTGTTCACATTAGAACCATTTTGACAGACGTCGATGTGATTGTGGGGAGATATTTGACTTATTATT
Organism: Fowleria isostigma; assembly: GCA_029814645.1. Classification (NCBI taxonomy): domain Eukaryota; kingdom Metazoa; phylum Chordata; class Actinopteri; order Kurtiformes; family Apogonidae; genus Fowleria; species Fowleria isostigma. The sequence goes on from JAPTGZ010000009.1 coordinate 23,822,511, forward strand.
TGGGATGTTGAGATTTATTCCTGATTGATGATGTGATGTGTGTGTTTGCTTCTTACATGCGCATATGTCCGCTCAGCAGCAGCGTGGCGTTGCCCGTGTCCTCGATGGTGAACAAAACGCTGTCCATGTTTCTAAACTGTTGGATCTCATCTTCTTTGTGACTGACTGCTGCTTTAAAGTACCATTTCCCCAGATGCTACAACACACACACAAACACACACACACACACACAGTGGTGGAACACAGTGTGGGGGTGGCAGCTATTTTAAGAAATTAGACCATATCTAGCATCAACGACCACTTATGGAAAGAGTGGAGGGGTGGAAAATGCTAATAATCATTGTGGTCAATCTTTCTGCATGAATACTGTGCATTGCAAAGTCACTGAAAAACACACTCGATGTTCATCCAGTTAAAATGTGTCACACAGACATAAAACGAAACCACACTTTCCTTGGTGGTTCATCCAAAACAGATAACGCTTACAGAATTAGGCGGGAAAAGTACTCAGATCAGTAAACGTATAATATCACTCTGTGAAAATAGTCAGCTACAAGTATAAGGTGTGCATTAAAAACCCTGCTGAAGTAAATTATGCAAAAACTATTGACAAAATGTTTAAGTACAAAAGTTTAGAAAGTACTTACTATTGTATCAGAGGTTGTTTTTTTTTTACTGCTGCATATGTTTCCTTTTGAGGTCATTTGAACTTTCTACCTTCATTTCATTTCATTTTATTGTTTATTTCAATCTTGTGCACTCCATGTACAATACTCATTATATACAGTGCATCTGGAAAGTATTCACACCCCTTCACTTATCCACATTTTTTTTATGTTACAGCCTTATTCTAAAATGGATTAAATTCTTTATATTGTCATCAATCTATACACAATACCTCATAATGATGAAGTGAAAAAAGATTTTTAGAAATGTTTGCAAATGTATTAAAATAAAAAACTGAAATATCACATGTACATACATACATATCATTAGATGTACACAGATATACATGAAGAATTTGCTGTAAGTACTATATACATAGAGAATTTTACACAAACATATGTATAAAGAAATATACACAGAGAAATATCCATAGACATTGGTTGTAAACATTATGTACACAATATACATAAGAAATGAATATATACGGCAATTCACTATTAAAATACAACCCTAGTAGACTAAAAAGGAGTGAGAAAAAGTCAAACTTATTTACTCCCATCCCCAGTCATGTGATTTTTTGGAGGATAAAAAAACTGAATGACTGTCTAAATAACTAATATCTTCTTTTTTTTTTTTTTTTTTTTTTTTTTTTTAAAAAAATAGACAATTTAAAACAGCTGAAAACACTCTCATTACCAGGACCATTTCCTGCTGTAGGTGAACTAGGCAAATGCTTAGGGCCCCCAAGCCACCAGGGGGCGCCAAAACTGCATGTTCATCCTCATCTGAGGAGAATTCAAATGTCCTGTCTTTATCTGCATCTATCTCACGTGTTTATTACATCACTTATATAACTTAAAAAAATAAAGGATATAAATCAAATAAACTGTAATGATAAGCTGTGGCTGATGTTTTTGTGTCGTTATTAGGTCGTATTCGTTGGATCACTGTCACACAGTTACTGACGTAGTGTGCCTCTGACAGGTATGATGAGAATGATTGACAGCTACTCACCTATCATTACCGTTAGCGAGTGTATTAAACAAAACAAACACCGTAATGCATTGAAAAGAAGTTATATCAGCAGTTGTTGTATTTTCTCATTTAAAGTACATAAACACTTTTTATGAACACTCTAAATATGTTTTATTTGTTGATGTATAGAGGATTGTTGTTTTCCTTGTATGATTGTACATATATTTTTTTTATCAGTTCTTGCCTGAGTGACTCAACTTAAGATGTTTAATTTTAACTGTAGCCTGTTTTGCTGATGAAGTGGAATAGATTATGGCATCATAGTCGACCATCTAAAGGGTTAGGAATGTCTTTCTTGTAGTTTGACAAACTAGGGGGTCCCCAAACAGCATCTTGCTTAGGGCCACCATTAAGCTAAAAATGGCCCTGCTTAGTATAATCGTAAATTCACTGTTTTCAATCATAAATGCATTATTTTCTAAACATGATTGCACTAGTCATAAATGTATTATTTTTTTTACAGACTTCCATAAATATACACACTGTTAATATTGTAAGTATTTTGTCTATTCATACCTTATATCAATAATAAATGCACTATTTTTAATCTTAAATGCACAGTTTTCAAACATAAATGCACTATTTTTTACCTCATGGATGTTTTTAGTCTTTATCAGAGTATATGAGGTATGAGTACATGAATTCATAGAGAATTTCTATTTCTTTTTGTCTCTTTTTTTTTTGGGGGGGGGGGGGTACTTGCTCTCCAGTTCTCTGTCCTCATTTGATCCAGGTCTGTTCTACATGAGGATAACAGTTTTACTTACACTTTGGACTCACTGTACAGTAAACAGTACAGTGGCGGGAAAACGTTTTCAGACGCCCTATGCATTTGTGATATGTTGCATCGAGAATCACTCTTAAGTCACTGAACTCTGTCAAGTATTGTTCCATTCTCTAAACCCACATTCTCCCTTCTGCACATGCTCTGTTCCAAACTGAAACTGAATATTTCCACATATTAATGAAACACGTCAAGGACACGTTGAAACTAAAGAGTGTAGTTTAATTTTTTTCTTGTTAACAATAAATAAAATATAATCGTTTGCATCTGTTTGTGTTTGTCTGATGCAGTCACACATTTTGAAATACAAAACATATTTTTCTGCAAATATTTTATGGTTATATTTGAGATTGTGTAAAGTTTTAAAGTGTCTGAGAGCTTTTTTTTCCCACTACCTTATATACAAATGGTGAGTCTATATGACAGAAATGCACCATATACGTAAAAGACACAGGGATAGGGACAAAAACAAAATATATGAGTAAACAAATGAAGAAATTGTATGGAATAATTAAAATATGGAATAAATGTGTGCTTCACTTTACAGACTAAATAAATGTTAATATGATATTTAACTACAAATGTAAATCTGATGCATGATCCTCATTTTTATGAAACATGGAAGTTTTTTCTAGCTGTATTTGCTAAACACCTTATTTATTAACCTTTATTTAGTTTATTTTTTAATGGAAAATTTACATAATAATAATGATCATAAGAATAAAGGTCCATTGTACACGCTTTGAGTATGCCTTAATAGATATAGAAAAGTGCTATATAAATTTAATCCATTATATTATTATTATTATTATTATTATTATTATTATTATTATAACAGAGTACTATTATATTCATTATCCTGAATTTAATGTGGAAAATTACAGCAGAAAAAAGTATGTATTTTACTTTTATTATTTTAAACGCATTGGTTTTAACAGTTTCTACTTGTGTTTTATACACAACACCGTCACTGTGCTGAATTTGTACTCAGTTTTCAAGAAATAATAATATTTCTTTTTGTTCATTTAAAATTTTTCAAAAAAAAAGGTTGAAATGAACTTAAATTACTTTAGTTGATTTTATTGGGACACTTATTAGCTAGACATGATAACCAATATTGATCTTTTTTGTGAAATATCTGTTAAGTCTAACTAAATAGGACCAATTTTACAAGTATTTTTAAAATACACTCCAACTTTAAATCTATTGAATCTGACATCTTGATGATCACTCTTTAGTTACAAATTAAAGCTGCAGAAAATCGAGAATAAGAACCTTAGATAAGTGCTAGAATAAACGTTTTTGATCCTATCACTTTAACGCAGTAACAAAACAGGCTCAATCTTGATTTTCAGTATTTCCATGATGCAGAAAACCTAAATGTCATGTTGTTTCTCACCTGCTGAATGTTGGTGGAGTTTGCTGGCAGCAGCTCCGGGAAAGCACATGGAAAGAGGTTCTGATACAACAAGCCACATAATGAAATAAAATTAGAAATGGTTTTGTTTAACATAATTGTAATATCAAATGTGAATATTTGAGCCAAAATGTCTGACAATCCTGATCCTGATCTTTGGATCCGTTTCTGACCCAACATTTCACTTTGTAGAGTGTGGGGGTGTCAGTAAATGATTAATCGGCTGTCTGCAAGACCCCTGAAATTTACTTTCGTCACTAAGGACTTAGCCCTTAGAGACCTACAACTATTTTTTGTGCTGATTTATAAATAACTGTGTTTGCCTCATTGATTTATCACCTTTTATTATAATATTATCCTCAAAAATCTGGTGTTTTTCTATATTTAATTCGCTGATCATGTGGATGTTTGTCAAGTCTCAGAGTAAATTCAATGGTTATAAAATGTAAACACAAAAATGAGAAGAAAAAAATTTTGGCAAAATATCTCATTAACTAAACCTGGCATCAAGTGCTACTGTCATTTGTCATGGCTGCTCACATTAATATCATCTTTTAGTTTGGTTTTCAGGGGCTTTGTTGGCTCATTCAGAGTAATTTCCAATTCCATCCCTGTGGAACAAATTACTAAATGAGATAAAAATAAGTATTCCTAATCCGCTTAAAACAGAGCCTCCTTAATTTCCCCCTTGGAACAACCCATATATATGTTACTAGTTCTACCCATGGAACATTTTGTTTTTCCGGTGTGTCGTTTATTTTTCCAGTGGGTACAAACACCAAATCTTTGGCAAACTTTGAGAAAAAACAGTGAAAATGTATTATTATTGTAATTTTAAATTCTTTTAATTTTTTGAAAAAAAAAAATAAATAAATAATAGAATTACAAACAATTTAAAAAACTTAATAAAAAAAAACATAATAAAGAAATTTTAAAAAATTTATAAAATGTATTATTTATATTTATTTTAATGTCAAAACTCATCATTAAGGGTATGGGGGGAGGGGGATCATCAAATGAGTTAAAGTACTCCTGAATCACACTAAAGTAACGCTGCTTTTAGAACATTTACTTCTACTTTTATTTTAAGAAATAAGATTTTTTTCATAAACAGTACATTAAAATAAAAAGTCAAGGTAAAATGCAGCATCAGGAACATTAACATTGTACTTGTGTGTTTTGTTGAGTCAGTCCTAACTGAAAGCCCCCGCTTTGTCTATATGTCTACTAACAATCATTAACCAAGCGTTTGATCAGTGTTTTGCATCATCCTACGCTGGTTGTTTATCTGCCTTTAGCGAGTGGTGGGGAAACTGATTTCCAAGTTTCTCGCCCACAACAAATGCATAAATAACACGCAGCATAAATTAATGAAGTGACTCAAACTATGCTAACATGTAGGCCATCCCAAGTTACAAGACAGACGGGTGGGTTTGGAACAACCACAAGGGGGAGTCAACACTCCCATGTACACCATACGTGTCCTGAACACTTCAGTATACTCATTTATTGTACAGTCAATCCATTTTCTTTGCTATGGTGTGTTCAGTGGTAATTATATCCATTAGAAATGTGTAGGTATTGACTTGTACTTTTCTAGCTGTCAGTGTTTTCTTTCTATTGGGTTTGTTTGCTGTACTCAGAACTCCTCCTACACATTTCCATGTTTACAAAATTCCTGACTCATCTGTTGTCCATAGATTCTGAGATCTGAGTTTATTATGTGAATTGTTTTTAAATGAAACATGAGTTCTATGAACATTCAACGCCTTTAAGAACACAAACACAGCACGCTTTAGTTTGTTATTGTAGGAAAATTAAAAAGCAATTTTTTCAGACCGTAACTGTTGGATATTTTCATACCCATTTCAAATAGTCAAGAAGAAATATCCTCACTTTTAACCCATAAAGACCCAACGCTACTTTTGTGTCAGTTCCTAAATTACTTTTTCTCTCTATTTAACCTTTATGTGATTTATCTCCATTTATTATATTATTCTATGTATTTTGTTTTATTCAGTTTATTTTCCAATATTGAATTCACTGATCATATACATGTTCACAAAAGCTCATTTTATTGTTGAGGGTTATTATATGAGAAACAGAGAAAACTGAAGAAAAAGTGACTTTTTCAGTCAAATATGTCATTTACATAAAACCCAGTGTGTCCATCCACTGTCATTGATCCAACTCCATGGGTTTTACTGGTGAATCAATGTTGTCGAAGATGACTCATGTTTCCACGGAAACTACAGAGCCTTTGGACGTCCACATGAGTCATATCTGATGACCATTTTACTCCACTTATAGGATTAATGGAACAACAGGTATTAAACAGTTTCTATCAGTAGATGGTTCTGGTTGCCAGTGGCTTTTTGGGTCTTTAAGGGTTAATCAATAAGGAAAAAAAAGTCACATTTTTCTATTTTCTTCAGTGTCCTTATCTACAGCTGACTCTTGACCCAGAATTAAGGAATACAAACTCAATGAAAGGTGCAATAGCCTCTTTGAAGAATGTTTTTTCTTTCTTCATCAGCTCTAAATTCCAAATCAGAAATCAGAATTTTTCCAACGTTTCAGGATTTTGACTCATGCACAAATGAATATAGAATTAGCAGTTTATCAAGCCATGCTGTTTGACTCCCATAGATTCCACACAATCAAATTACGATGGTTATTTTGTACCTGAAAGAAAAAAATTGAGTCCAAAGTGATGTTCTGTTACAGATTACATGCCAAAAAAAAGTAATCTCTGTACTGTAATCCATTCCATTACTCAGTATAAGTATTATAGTCTGCATACTTGGATTTACTTTACATTTTGTGTAATTTTAATCCCATATGAATGTGTTACATCCCACTATGTTTCCTCCATTGTAAACAGAATGATTGTGTGTTCTGTTTTAGAGCTGGATGAACATATCAGGTCTAAGCCTCATCAACACAGATGAACATGAGATGTACTAGTGTAAATGAGACTGGAGCATCCCTACCTGGACTTGACTGACTCATCCCATAACTTGCACTCAACACTAATCATCTGAATGTTTTCGTCAATTAGGCAAAATGTGTGGGAAACCTGGATTTGTGAAAGGGTAGAAAATAAAGTAATTCATTGATTTTTAAAAATGGAACTGTATTCCGATTACCATGTATAAGAATTGTACCTGTAACAGAATAGTCACTCATACTTTGTATTCTGTATATGTAATCCTGTTACATGTATTCCGGTACTCCCCCAAACCGCATGACTTTAAGAGGTTTTTAATGGGAACTATGTAATAAATTTCTGTCTGCAAATTTTAAGTACTTATAGGACTTATTCAGTAACACATTCCTTTATTTAATTTTGGCACCCCTGACACTCCATATCCTAGAACCTGCAGATGGAATGATTTACTTTATTTAGATGATTTATGCTTATTTTCTGTTAAAAAAAAAAAAAAAAAGACAACACCCAAATAATATTTTATTGTTTATTCATAAAGTTATTATTAGTGAACAGAAGTGCCATAGCTTTAAGAATGTATCCCAAAACATATTTTAATCCAAGAGTTTTTTAGGAGTAGACTGTGGACAAGATGAGGCTAAACCTGCAGAAATGGACTGAAACTGTCAGTTGAAGCTTTGTGTGGAAGTACATGTGATGGCCACCAAAGAATATCAAGTAATGTGAAGTCAGTTGTTTCCATGTGTCACAATAAGGAAGCAGAAGACCGATCAGTGAAAATGTATTAACTGCAGGGAATTATGATGTGGTTTTCAGTGAAATATGTTTACCCCTTTAAGGACGGATCAAACTAATCTCATAGTCTAATGTCGTCTGATTGAAAATTACCAGTAGGCCTAATCAAATATTAAGACTGTATGTGGATAACTTCCTTCTTATCCATGAATGCATTTCCACACGTTTCTTCTACTTCCAGTGACTATGTTGGATCCCTCATCTGTTGGCATTACGACTCTCCTTTCAGCACCGACTCCAGGTCTCCGCTCTCCTTCAGCTCCTTGACAATGTCCAACCCTCCGATCAGCTCTCCCTTCACGTACAGCTGTGGGTAGGTGGGCCAGTTGGAATAAGTCTTCAAACCCTGACGCACCTCTTCGTCCTGCAGGATGTCGAAAGTGTTGTAATCTACGCCCGTGCCGTTTAAAATCTCCAATATTTGGCGACTGAAGCCGCATCGTGCGCCCTCTTTGTTCCCTTTCATGAACAGCATGACGGGGTGCTGGTTGATGATGGTCTTCAGCCGGTGCTCCAGGGTCACCGCCTTCGGGCAGGTGTTCTCCAGCTCTCCAGACTCCGCCAGCTCCTTTACGATGTCCAGCCCCCCCACCAGCTCTCCGTTGGCATACAGTTGAGGGTAGGTGGGCCAGTTGGAGAAGGTCTTCAGCCCCTGTCGCACCTCCTCGTCAGACAGAATGTCAAAGCTGCTAAACTGAAAATCAGAGAAAAGGAAATTTAATGAAAAATTTGTTTTGGCCACAAATTAATAAACTATTACGAAATATGACAAAATATGAGACAGCAAAAAACAGAGTTAAAACGGGGATTAGAATGTACTGAATAACTCATTATTTTCAAAGGCTAAAATCAAGACTCCTCTGTCACTGAGCCCATTTACATGACCATTTAAATCTGATAACCAAGAGTAATCCGGTAATTGTCGTAATCAGTTGTGACACATTTACACGTAGTTAATAAATGTGCTAATTGAAAAACCCTGGTTCACATGTTTCAGTCCATTATTTAATTTCTTTTGAAGTACATACGTACGTTATGATGCAAGATGTACACTTCCTGTCATTTCCAAACATCCGGTCTTATCTTGTTGACCATGAAAACATCTATGGTGTCAGTGTTGAATGCAAAAAAAAAATTGAGACCCAAAAAATTTTCATTTGAACACTTTTTTGCTTTAAAAAGGGTTCTTTTTTTTTTTTTTTTTTTTTTTAAATTTAAAATAATTTTTTATATTTAATTCAGCTTTTTTGTATTTGGCCCATACTATAGGCTGGATATTTGTGTCTCTGTTATTCAACCCCAAAAAAACTTCACTTAAAAAAAACAAAAACAAAACTATTTTCAATTTAGAAAAAAAAAAAAGTGAATGCAAAAAAAATTGTGACCATAAACATTTTTTTTTTTTTTGGTTAAAGCAACTTTGTTT
>JAPTGZ010000009.1:23831683-23844903 GCA_029814645.1 Fowleria isostigma
AAAAAAAAAAGTGAAAGCAAAAAAAAATTGTGACCATAAACATTTTTATTTTTTTTTTTGGTTAAAGCAACTTTGTTTCATTGAACAATAAAGTTTTGATATAAACAATAAAGAAACAAATGTGCCTTCATAGCTGTCCTAATGCAGGAGCTAGTAAGACTGCAAAACGGGTTATATATTGATGCTATCCTTCATTGTTTGTTTACCTTTTCCCTTAGGCTCACATTGTCGCTGTGTAACCTCCGTTATACATATTTTTTTATTTTTTTTTTTTTACAATGCACAGATGTAAAAAACAAAGACAAACAAAACAAACAAAAAATCTCGGAGTCTTAATCCAATTTCTCATAATCAGATAACTGCTGTTATCGGATAAAGCCTATCAGATTATCCTGTTTACAAAATCACTTAAATAATCTGATAATTCTAGAAATCGGATAACGATCTGTCTGCAGTTTTCTGTAGTTCTGACAAGAAGGTCTCATTATTTCCTTGGAGAGACCAATATGTCTGAGCTCTGACAGTCCACAAGAAAACTCCATTATCTTAACAGTTGTGTACAATGATAACACCAAAGACAGTTGAGCCTCAGTAAAATGGTAGTCACCTTTTGGAAGTTGTGACACAAAAAGGCACAAACCTACAACAACTGTAAGTAATAGCCCTCCAAGCTTGTTCAAGTACCTGAAAAGCATTTAAACCTTTATTATTGCATAATTCAACACATCGAGCCCCTTGCTAAGGCTGTTTTTGGGCTGTCACGGATCATCTGTCACACAGAGTTAAAACCACACTTTCTGTCCAATGTGTTCACTACTCTTGCATCAGAATCTGTTGTGGCCAAAATGTGCTGAGGTCATAACATCCATGCCTGCTGGCCATCAAAATCAAGTCCAAGTCAATGTTTACTAGAAATTAATAAAACGTTACTTAACGTTCTGATTTCAGCTTTTTGAATGTTAATTATTTCCTGTTTTTCCCCATCTCTTATTCAATAAACTCAATTTGGGTTACACAATAACACATCGGGGAAGCCATCTTGAGATTTAGGGAGGAGTTAATCAAAACTTTCAGATATTTTAACGTAGTCGAGAAATTAATCGACAATCAATTGATTCTTAGTTGTAATCCTCGACAAAAAGGAAGATTTATAGTGGCAGTCGGGGTTATTATTTGATAAATTAACTAAAGAATTAAAGCCATTGTCCTTGTAGAGAATGCTTTAATTACCAGTGTCATCAGACATTGATTATTATAATTACCTGGATGTTGTGCTTCTTCAGCAGGTCCACTATCTGCCGGCTGAAGCCGCAGCGGGGCTCCTGTGCGGACCCCTTCATAAACAGCATGCAGGGCGCCGCGTTGATTAGCTTCTTTAGCCGCTGGTTCAGGTCGGAGCCTCCGCTTTCCGCTGCTCCACCCGGGCTCCCGGCCACCGCCAAACGCTGCACCTTCTTCGTGAGTTCCGGTGCGTGGGCCCCATCCAGCCGGTCAACTTTCTCTGCCCCTTTGAAGAAAATGAAAGTGGGGACAGAAGCTATCTGGTACTTCTCCGACACCTCCGGAACTGCCTCCGCCTCGAGCTTCACAAACGTGCTGCTGCTGTGCTCCTTAGCCAGCTCCGCCATCACCTCGTTCATCTGGCCGCACTGAGGAGCCCACGTCGCCTGAAAATGCACTACAGTCAGGCATTTTCCAGCTTTGGCTAAGATTTCCTCAAACTGCTGCTGAGTTGTTGCCTCCACGAGATTCGCCATTTTTTTCCTGCGGCAGTTCCGGTCTGTCCTACGTCACGTCCGGGAAGCTTGGTAGTTTCTGGTTGCTCGGAGTCGGAAGTGATTTGCATGTTATTTGATAAGAAACAGCTGCGTACACTGGATAAGAGGCGAAGGTTGCGTGACTTCTAAGGTAACCATTAAAAACGTACTATATATTTGTATAAAACAAACAAAATGTCACCTTTCTCTACAAAATATATTGCTGTTAAATGTATTTTATTTAACATTAGACTAGGGAGCTAACTAGCCTGTAGCACTTGTTAGCCAGCCGCTTTGAAGCTAACGGTAGCTTGTTAGCATTGTACGTTACAGCTGCTAGCATTATATGCCGGTGTTTTTGTTTTGATGTATTGACCCAGTTTTGTAAGACATTTATCCTGTTGTCTGGCGCAACAGTATGGGGATAACTTTGTAAACATTAACCGGCCTAGTGAACTAGCTAACTAATGGCGAACTAACGTTAACAAGTTAGCGATTACAAGGGTGTGCATTCCTCGTGTTTACGTGTGATGTGATTTTTTTTTTGGTTTCTGTATTGTTTTAATATTACATACAGCATTAGCTTTAACTTTATTGTTTTTAGGCGGAGCAGAGCTACAGAGCAAGATGAAATACATTTATCATTTAACCAATAAACAAAATATCGTAGTTATTGTAATACGGACTCTTACTAGTGCAACTACTGCAAGAAATAAGGTTCATGTCATTATTCTCCTCCTAAGACCCAGATACGGGTTTTCTATCCACGTTTGTGGACAAGAGTTTCAGTCTTGTACATAAAAACTGTGCACTGCAAAGAACATTCCATAAACATGTTAAAAAGAAAAAAAAAAAATAATGATAAAACTGTTGCATCATGATGTTTCCAATTTAAGCACTTATTTTATTTTAAAAAGACAGAAATTCTACTTTCCTGGGTCTCAGGAGGCTAATATGAACTGTTTTGATTGTTAGTTGTAGATGTTGAGTTTTTGGTTTTTTTGCCAATATAATAACAATTTAGAGCAGGTCAAAACCTGATAACTTATTAATTGGTTAATATTAACCAGTGAAATACAATAATTGATGTAAATTAATTATTTTAGATATTTCTCACTAGATACAGGGTAAGTAGTGAACTGAATATCTAAATCATCCAAGGCCCCTTCAAGTTCATATTTTTGTTTTATGTGTCTATTATCATTGTTGTCTTTATTATGTCATTATCATGGTATCTCATGGTAGCAAATTGATAATCTTGTAAAGCATCTTGTTTGTATCAATAATATCTTGTTATTTTGTGAAAATGAAATTATCTTGTTTGATAAAGAATGAAAACATAAACTTTTGGGATTTAGGGGTGCCTTTAAGTCAAAGTAATAAATGCTTAAATTAATACATAAAGCCAGGTCACTTACCTTACTCAAAGAAATATGAAACTGAAAATAAAATTGACCCTAACAACAAGCCAGACAGTTTTATTATTTGATGTATAATTTTCTTTCAAAGTTGATAATTCTGTTTGAAAATATTAGTCATCCACCACAATCTGAGCCAATCTGTGTCAGTACTGAAAACATTTGGATAAAGTTGAATGAAATACGCAATAAACATTGTAATCTACTTCAGAATGTTCACAGACTTGAAGTTTTTTCACTACTTCTCTGAATGACAAAAAGAATAGAAAATTGGGCACATATTATTTATAATATACTTATTGATAAGTTGCTGCAGCTCTACTTTTCTTTTCTTTAAACCAGCATATTCATGTATTATGATTTTTATTTTTGTAACTGCATTATTATAGCTCTGCTCACATGCTTATTGGAACTAGAGCTTGGTTTTGAGTAAAAACACTACAGTTAATGTCATATTGGTTTTACACTAATTATATGTACTTATTAATATTCCAGCAACATGGAGGAACAAACCACAGACATAGAAGTTACCGTCAAAACTTTAGACTCCCAAAGCAGAACCTACACTGTTGGTGCTCAGGTAACATCACCATTTCTTTTAACAGCAACTGAGTAGAATTCTCTTTTTCATGAATATTTGTCCCTCATGTGTGTGTTCTCCTTTTCTGTAGCTGACGGTGAAAGAGTTCAAGGAACATATTGCTCCCTCAGTGGGTATACCTGTTGACAAACAGAGGCTGATCTATCAGGGCAGAGTTCTGCAGGATGAGAGGACTCTGGCAGACTACAGTGAGTCATCACGGGGTTATCTGTTCAGCCGATGATCTGTTTTCCAAAGTTACTTGTGTAGCAGTTGTATATTTAGTATATTTTAATTCTCGGTATTTTTTGAAGTCGGTGAACACTAGCTGATACATTGTGTCAAAGATTATCCCATTCGGGGAGATCTGTGAGTGGTGTGGATTATAATATCAAACTAAAAGCACACATTTTATGTGTTTGTGTCCTCTGTTTGCCTCCTTTCACTGGCCTTCCTCACACTCTCATTCAATCCTTTTCATCTGTGATCTCAGATTTATTTTGTGACCTTGTGAACAGTGGAAGTAGGTACCAGATATTTTTGTCCAGAATGTTATCATACTCAGTGATGCATTGCTTTTGAAGATTTGTATTTTTAGCCCCTGAGAAAGGAACAGATGTGTGTGCAGACTGGGCTCCTATTGACCAAATTCCATTGTACCATTGTTCGAATCGACATACTTCAGCTGTAGCAATCAAATAATTTAAAGTTTAAGGGAGGGGTAGGGGGCTGCTGTTGGGAGGGGAGCATGCCCCCCTAACGTTACAGTAGGGGAAATAATGTAAGGTGTCAGTCAAAAGGTTGTACATTGCTTACAAAACTGAAACTGACCCATTTAACTACAAGGCAGGATAACTGGTGAATTGGTAACAAACTTTTACTTAAAGAGGTATTGGTTTGATGAAATTATTATAAGGATTTTACTACTGTTAATCTAGCTGTGATTTTGTTCAAAATTGTAATTAATAGAACTATTTATGTTGATTGTAGCATGCCTAAGCCAATTGAAAGTCAGGATGGTAATGAATGAGCACAAATGTATGAAACAACTGTTAATATAGACAGCTGAATGTTGGCGACTGCCATCAGTGTGATCACATCTTGTTGACAGCCATTGTTAGTCAACATGACCAACACTGATGTTAGGCAGATATGTGAGTTAAGCTTTACACCCAGCTGTTCTCCACTTGTAACTCTGTTCTTGTGTTGTTCCAGATGTTGGCGGCAAAGTAATTCACCTTGTGGAGCGGGCCCCCCCTCCACCCTCGCAGCCCGGTTCAGGGTCAGGAGGCACTTCAGCTGACAGTGGGGCCTCCTCCTCCTCCTCCCAGGGAACATCTCAAGTGCCTCCACATGATCGCAACGCCAACAGCTATGTCATGCTTGGCACCTTTAACCTCCCTGTCAACATCATGGATCCACAGCAGATACAGGTTGGTCTGTTTTTATGATGTGACAGCCATAGGATGCATGCTGCCTTTCTCTCCCTCAGTCCCTCCTCCAAAGAGTTTGATTGGTGTCTCCTTGGTAACCGGAGTGGGTGTGGCCTCAATGTATAAGGCCTTGTTTGCGTGACAACAATCTCGGGTGAAACCGACAAAATATTTTAGCGAATGTGCCTTTCGTATAGACGGCAACAGCATTTTTGAGGGTTGAATCCATAAAAAAAGTGAATCTGCATTCCAAAGTGGCAATCTTAATAATGCTCCACTCTTGCGTCGCCATCTAATGGTTGAAAACGCAAAACTGCACTTTCTCGTCGTGTAGAGTTTACATCACATGCACACATTTGTAGTTTTATGATTGTGGCCATTTCTCAATATCAAGAACACAGAGAGAGCACAGTCTTGGTAAGAGAAGTCCCAGAGAACAGACTTCTTAAGAACACAAGTCTCTCTCTTTTCGAATGGCTGTACTGGTGAACTTTAACCCTGTCTGCTGGATTTCTGTCATCGGCTCCAATGTGTTTCCCTCAAGTCACCACAGTGTTGCTTGTTTTGATTTTACTGTATTTGTACTAGTATTTACATGTCATTTATACATTTTTTTTTTTTTTATATTTAAAAAAAAAAATGTGTTGTTTCAGCTGGGCACAGCCTCAGCCGTCGGCTCACAGCTGGGCACAACACCTTGGACCTCAGATCCAGTTCTGAGTAAAGCACTTTTCAGACTCTGTTGGTTTTCCATAGGGACATGGGGTAAAGTAATAAATGGCAGAAATTTTGGTTCCCTCCAAATGCGCGATGTCAGTAATTGGTGCCACACAGTGTCAGTAAAGATTACTGTGACTTTGCCTTCTAAAAGAGTCCAGGAAAAGGACCTCAAGTAATACTAATCCCATGCGAATTGGCCATTAATATTTCCAATGTCTTGCAGTAAAATGACATTACCCCACATCTTTACGTAAAACTAATCCAGTCCAAATAGTGCTGGCTCTCCATCATCTCTCAGTTGTCTGTATCTCTCTCTCTCTCTGTCTGTCTGTCTCTTTCTGTCCGTCTCTCTGTCTGTGTCTCTCGTCACTCACACAAACTGTACGGACGCATAGCTGCAGGTGCCACTGACCTCGCTTGTATATCGTTAAATAGGAAATTTCACATACTTTTTGCGTGTCTGTCTGTATGCAGATTTCACACCCTAAACGCATGTATAAACACAGAATTAAAAGTGAGAACACAATGCCACTTTTCCGTTTTCAGCTCAAATTTTTACTGTCTACACGTGGCCTAAATAGATGGCTGCGCTGTCTTCTCAGAGCTCTTTACATTGGCGCTCTGCTATTTGGATGTCCCGCCTTCTGCAGTTGTTTGAGTATTGTTTGGGTGCTCTTGCGTTAATAAATCTCTTTGTACCAATAACCTTCTTGTCCTGTGCGTGTTTTTATCAAGCTCTACAGTGATGCTTAATCATTCACTGTTATTGGACTGTAATATTTACCTCCGCCAAGGAGGTTATGTGATGGTTATGTGATTTTCATTAAATCATTAAATTCTGATATGTGGAGGGTTTTATGATTAATTTGAATGAAGTGACAGTTGCTTCTCTCTGGATCTGACTTTTATCCAGCCGAGTGTAACACTCACCTATTTAACTTTATGTGTAAATGACTGACCGTCTGGATGCTTGTCTTGTATGATAACTTATGTATTTTTCTTTTTAGATGTCAGTTCAGCAGATGGTGTCTGGCATGGGGGAAAATACTAGGAATGCTAGAGTCACAACCAGCACTGGGGTAGGATGGCATTCTCTATGTCTGTTTAGTTTATCAGTTTCAAATTGTGTTCTTAATCACATTTGCGCAGAGAAGGAAATAGTCCAAAGAGGGTCAGGCCTTAAAAGAATGACTTAATCCAAACCAGCACTAGCTGTATTTCCATGGGCTGTAATCTTCCACTAATGATCACAGGTTGACTAGTAATCCCTCATGTAACCACCACATTTAGAAGAGCTTGGCCTGTTTATATGGAATTTAAATCGGGCTCAGAGGGGGTGATATGAATCTTTGATAACCCATTTGGTTAGAAAACATTATCATCTAATAATACCCACTTAAATGTTTAATCCAGCCAGCATTTCTCTCTGTTTGGAATAAATTTATTGTTTTGGGATGTTTGCCCCATCTGGGATAATTTTAGACCACCAGCATACTAGGAGTGCTCAGATTGTTTTTCTGTTCTGCGTCTCTTATTAGGGGCTATCACAAAGTTCTGTGTTGAAGGTCACATACCTTATAAGAAAAGCAAAAGTCCCCAAAAGCTCCATCCAATCATGAAAATATGTTTAATAACAAAGCAAATTTTGTTGAATGTTTACGCACTTAATCACATGGCATGTTAAAACATCTTTTTCAATTAAATGCACATGAGCTCACATTATTGTGTCCATGTAAACAGTTTGAGTTTAATCATATTGATTTCACTCATGAGCTCATGTTTCAAATCATTCTCAGTTCTAATCTATCCTTCGTTGTATTTCAGAGCAATGGATCTGTGAATGTACACATTGATATGGACCAACCAGTGCAGAGCGAGCCGAGGTTGAGGCTGGTCCTGGCTGAGAACCTGCTGAGGGACATCAATGACGTTATTCACAGAATGGAGGTGAGAGATCATCCTTCCCATCACTTCTGCAGTGAAGCCTCAGAGAAGTCCCCTCATAGCCATGTCACGTCTGGTTTTGCGTTTCATTTTTAGGGTCGATCAGGTGATGCATCTTCCCAACAAGAGTCCACATCTGCTGCCGCTCCACCTCCGCCCTCATCTTCATCAACCACCTCTACTCCCTCACCTTCTGGCCAACCTATGGACACCTCCCCTCCTCCATCCACTCCCCCTCCTCCACCCACATCTTCAGCACAATCTGAGGGACCAACACCCCAACCTGGACCCAAGTAAGGCATCCTTTCCACATATACAGTGCTCAGTATAAATGAGTACATACACTTTGAAAAGTATGATTGTCATCAATATCTCAATGAACATAAGCTCAGTTTAAAAAAAAATTGGACAAACCTGAGTTTTATAGAACATTTCCTTAACTGAGAGCATGATGTGTTGTATTGTGTCCCATAGAAAATGTCATTTCTCAAAGAAAACCAAAGTTTTTGTGACAAATCTGTTGGGGTGGACTCATTTATACTGAGCACTGTATGTTTTTTTCCTCATATCTTGGCACCCATTAAAGCAATATTGAATTTTTTATCTAAAGCTTGTATGTACAGTTTGTGTAAAAATCCATTAAGTATAGGATATCTGCCTCCAAGGCTATATTTAAGACACTGTTTATTTATAGCTCTAATTCTTTCTTTTCTCTGTTGCTGTTGCAGTCATCCAAGCCCAGCTGAGCTTGCAGAGATGTTGTCTGAGCTACGGAGGGTTGAGGAAAGACTGCAGCCTTTCATCCAGAGAGCTCATACCATCCTGGAGACGGCCACCACCGCAGAATACAACAATAACACAGTAAGATTTAATCTGCCAAACCATGATTAACCACTTACCTACTGTTTTTAAATCACATTTTCATCAGGGTGTTTGTCAGATCACCAGAATACATATTAAAAATAAGAGGAATATAAGAAATTGTATTCTAAAGAATGGTTGAATTTCTGTAGCTCCTCAATACCTAACTGTCTAAAGAGTCTGAAAAAAACACATTTGTGGTCCAAATAATGAGGTGGTCATTAAGCCTTGTATTAATAATGTCCACTTGTAATCTGTAAGACTAGACACATTTTATAGTGGAAACGGCCCCAGATCATAAGCAACTGCTGAGAAAAAGGCCAGTTAATTTGGAGAAAACTACCAAGCATTTTTCTCAAGTTTGTTTTGTTTTCTGTTTGAAGGAAAGAGAGGATGACCAGCGCACTCTGGTTCTGACGTGGGAGTGTCTTCGTCTCCTTGGTAACGCTCTTGTAGCCCTCAGTGATCTGCGATTGAACCTCATGAGTCCTGTCCCACGCCACCTGCATGTGGTTCGGTCCTTTTCCCACTATACGTCCCCGGTCACCCTGCCTGGAGCTATGCACCCCCACATCCCAGTGCAGGTAAAACTGAAAGCAGAACTGATTTCACAGTCAGATGTGAACTTCTGTTTTTCTGCCCAGGATGACGATGGTTTCATTATCACCCACAGATGAACCTGGGTGCCACAGTGACTGTGGCGGCTAACAGCACTGATGGACAAGCTCCACCCACCCAAGCGGCGAGCCAGTCGGAGCAGGCAGGTCAGGGACAGACCTCCCCCTCACAGACTTCCCCGTCCAATCAGCAGGCTGGACAGGGACAGGCTGGCCCCCGGGTCATCAGGATCAGCCACCAGGCAGTCCCGGTGGTCATGATGCAGATGAACACGGACGGTGTGTTGTCCCTTACCCGCCACTGATTGAATGCTCCGCTACAGTAAAGCCACTGTGTTGTTGTTGTTGTTGTTGTTGTTGTTGGGAGGCAGTGCATTGTGGGGTTTGATTGTTGTCGCCTCCAGCTCTGCGTTCTGCTGCTACAAGCATTTTTTGAAGGATCTGAAGACAAGAACTTTGCCTGTGTTCAATACATTTGAGATTTTATTCTGCATTTGCTGAACAATGTGTATTGCTGCAAATGCATAATTGATTCATGTTTTGGACTGTATCAAGAAGTGTTTTGTTTGTCTGTAGGTCCTGGTGTGAACCCTGCAGCAGGTGGACAGCCAATTCCTGGACAACCAGGTGATAAATAGCCCACTGATTACATACTAATACTGTAATACAGTATAAAATAATTGGTTCTAATATATAGCTTTATTAGTAAATTGTTTAGCAATGGTTATGCCTAGAGATGTCATGTTCAAGGTTTTAGGCAGTAGAAATTCTACCCTGTCACTAGGGATGGGTACCTTTGACATTCAAACCAATACGGTAACAATACTTGGAAACAGGTACTAGTATACAACAGTACCTGTTTTTGGTACTTATTGTATGTATAAGTTGTGATTAAAATTGTGGTGTCTACACAAAAATTTGTAAAAACTTCTAAATTCTGAGTATTTATTTCTCAACGTAGGTCAAACAACATTATAAAACTTGAGAAAAGTGTGTGTGTGTGTGTGGGTGGTGGTGGTGGTGGGGGGGGAATAACTTAAAATAAATACAACATATAACTTTGTCAAACTAAAGTCTTCCAGACTAAAACAAAACCCTCCCTCTACATGAACTGTACTGCACATGTTCAGCAGGTCCAGTGTCGGTGTCTGGTGTGTGTGTGTGTGGTGGTGGGGGGGGGGGTCAGAGCCTGTTCATCTTTGATTCTTTTCAACATTGTCCATTCCTCAGCCTTCAGGTGTAGATTATGTTTGACTGTATCCTCAGGTTTGAGGTGTTTCTGTTAGTGATGCGTGGGTCATGTTGTTTACAGCTGTACTTAACCATTACTATCAGCCGCAGAAGATGATGCTGTTGCATCAATCCTAATTTAGAGATCTCTGTCTCCTGCTGTAGGTGCTCTCCCACAAGACTTCATGCGGAATCTCATGCAGCAGATCAGCCAGTATGCTGCTGCTGTGGCTACTAGCGCCGCCACAGCCGCTGCCACTGGCCAGCCAGTCCCGCCCCAGCCCACCCCTCCTGGTTACAGCTCCACAGCCACCTCTTCGACAACCACCACAGGTCCAAACACACCAACCACCACCCCTACTGCTCCCCCGCCACCTCCACACACTGGCCCTCAGCCACAGGCCCGGGTTGTGTTCACCAGGCCTCCCTTTGCACCTAACATGGCCCCTCCACCCTTTGGCGCACGAGGAACCACCATCAATGTGAGGGCTGCTATGCCGGGTCAGCAGCCAGGGCAGGTGAGGATGGTGTCTTTGAATGTTTTACTGTTGTGGTCTTAAAGAAGTTTACGGTAAGTGATGTCAGTATTTAAGTCACTTACAAAAGTTTGTCTCTACAGGCTTTCAATCCAGCGGCCCTCAACCAGATGATTAGTGGACTGGTTGGGCAGCTGCTGCTGCCAGGACAAATGGGTAAGGCGCTTTTCTTACAGAAGCAGAGTGCACATTGAAACAGGCATCAACGTGATTGTAGATACACACTGATTTAACCACTGAACAAAAAATATTTGCACTGTTTAGCAGTATAAGTACTTTTTTTTTGTATTATATTAGACCATCAAGTCACCAAAAACAATGGTTATGCAATCAAGTCCTAACTCCCGTGTGTATCATGTGACTAAAACAGACAGAAAAGAAAACATGGAATGTCTAAAAGCACTGTTTTTGTCAGTGCAGTGTCATAGATATTGATGTAAGAACTGATGTGATATGTTTATTATTTATAAAACCATAGAAAATGGATAGATATCAGCTCTAAAATTAAACTATCAGATATTTTTGTTATGATTATATTTATCCAAACAAATGTACCTTTAGTTGTACCAGGCATTACAATGAACAAGAAATTGAAGAAAACATAGGGTGGAATAATCATTTTTTCTGTGACTGTAGAGTGTAGATACAAATATTAGAGGAAAAGATGAAGCTCTGGTGGATTTTGAGATGTACTGTTAGGTGAAATATGATGTATGGTATGGACGTATGGTGAAAAAGTAGCTGCATTTCTGTTGCAATAAAATAATTTATTCTTTACTATTATTTTTTTATTTTCTCCAAAACTACATCAGGTTCCAGGACCAGCATATAGGAGTTTTTATGTTTGGATAAAAATGATTTCTAAACGAACTGCCATATATCCCACTAACATTACATCTCTGCCAGAGCAGTAGCAGAAACAGTGACCACTCACAGCTCAGTGGAGCAGCATTACACCACTACTACAGGAATGTGCTAGATTTTTTCACTTGGTACATCACCTTGAATTATATTTCTTATTTGTTCTTCAGTCTTAGTGAAGAACTTAGAGCCCATTTTGTGGAAGTCTGAGACTGATTGACTAATTAAGCTGAAAAGTGGTTGGTGTACTTCTGGTGGAAAAACATTTTTATGTTAATCAGTGTGAACATTAACTGAATAGAAGGAATTACAGGCATTTATTTTCATTAATCATGAGAACAGATTAATTGGATATTTTTTGCATGTTAATGTCATTCTTGGTACTAATGTTATCACAATCTTTCACAGCTGGTCAACCTGCCACATCATCCCCCTCCACTTCCTCTTCTTCCTCCTCCTCCTCCTCCTCCTCTTCATTTTCGTCCACGTCTTCATCTTCTTCCCCCTCCTTTTCTTTCTCCACCTCGGGACCATCACCAACATCAAACACTGCTCCCCCACCGAGCCAGCCTGAGGCCAACCCTGGTGAGGCTCAGTCTCAGGAGATGCCCCCGGACCTCAGCCAGCTCCTGGGCTCCCTCCTGGGGGTTGCAGGTGGAGCCGGGGTGGGCCCTATGGGGGCCCCTTCCATCACCGTTACGACATCTGGAGTCCCAGCCTTCATCCAGGGAGTGACGGACTTCATGCAGCAGGTGGGTGTTTCTGCATTTGGGCACTTTGGTAAAACTTGCACACAGATCATGGATAATGTCTGAGGAGAAAAGGCAGTTAATTTGTATTTTATTAGAAAGTCACACGACTTGAAATCAGAGGCTGTTGGCCAAACAGCTGACCACTTAAACAACTAGAAAAATAGTGTGTATATAAATAGACATTGCTGAACATAAGCCTTCAGACATTATCTGATCTAATACTCTATGCATATACTTTTTAAAGAAATGAAAATAGTTGAATTCTTAATGTTATCCTATGGTCAGTAATTACTGTTCCTCAAAAACAGATTTAAAAACAAGAAAAGAAGCAATAAGTACAGTGGTCCCTCATTTATCGCAGGGGTTACGTTCTAAAAATAACCCGCAATAAGTAAAATCCATGAAGTAGAGTCAGCTTTATTTTTTACAATTACTACCGTATTGGCCCGAATATAAGACGATGTTTTTTGCATTGAAATGAGACTGAAAAAATGGGAGTCGTCTTATATTC
>JAPTGZ010000009.1:23879320-23891877 GCA_029814645.1 Fowleria isostigma
CTATCTATCTATCTATCTATCTATCTATCTATCCATCCATCCATCCATCCATCCATCCATCCATCCATCCATCCATCATTGCTCCCCATGGTGCAAAAAAAGAAGGCAGCATTTGCATCTCACCTCCTTCTCTTTCTTCTTCTTGTCGTCGTCCTTCTTCTTCTTGCTCTCGGGGATCAGGTCATCCAACCAGCTCAGCTCTCTCTTAGTGAAGCAGAAGTCCAGAAGCTTCCGGATGAAGACCAGGGCCAGAACCTGTAGAAAATCGTGAGGGTTAGTTTTAACACTGTAACACTTTGCTACACGCCGGCTGTGTGTCCATGTCTCACCATCATGGGGAAGACAACGGCAGCGGCAGAGACTTTAATGGCCCAGAGGACGATGAGGCAGGACAGCTGCACCACCGTGAAGACGTGGACCTTCCACAGAGGGACGTAGCGCAGGTAGATCAGGTCTGGCTGGTGTTTGGCCGGCATACCGAACAGTTTGATCCGGTCGAAAAGCTGCGGGGTCAAATTAGAGTAAACCAATTAGAAACAGGCTGAAGGACATGTGGAAAGACAGACGGACGGATGGACACTAACCTGAATGCCTTTGAGGGAGGACACGCCCATGTAGAGGAAAACTCCGTAAAGAACAGGCATTGGGATGAACTGAAGAACAAATACAAACACAAAAATAACACATTATATAGAGAATAAATCTCAAAACTCAAAAGTACAATTTTGCAAACCTGAACTACTATACTTTTAAATTTTTGATAACATGTCCATTTGTTTGGTATTCCCTCTGCTTTGGTTTTGGGGACAGTCTTCACTACTCACTTAGTGTAAAACAATTTTTACACTTTATAGAGACTGATCAATAGAAGATTTTAGAAAAAAAAAAACCAGCAGAACTCGTCTCCTCAAGAGGCTGATGGCTTCTCACCTGGAATTACTGATTTTGAAAGAAAAAAGATAAAAAAAAAACACAAAACTTGAACCTTAACATTATATTTTACCTTTAGTTTGATGTCTACTTCTAGATTCAGTGATTAATTACTTCAGGTTTATTATTCAAGGATCCAGATGTACTCATTTTTCAGTATTTCCTACTTTATCTTAGGTGTTCAATTTGGGAGTTCTCCAGTTTCTAATAATACCAAGTCATGAGTTGATATCAGATGTATTTTTCTGGTCCAAGTTATAGTGTTGTTTAAAAAATCTTTGATTCACTTGTTTTATGTTTGAGTCTAGTAAAGTTTACTGGTGGATGATAAACACACAGGATGCTGTAGTAAGAGTATTTATGTCCAAGAAAACTCTCACACATAAGAGATTTGTGTCAAAAACAAAAAGTAAAGAGTACCAATTGGATGTAAGTAGATGGTATCCACGTTTCCATGAAAGGTCGAAACATAGACACATAAAATTTGGAAACAGTTTCATAGCAGATATGTTTTACATTTTATCAGAATATTTGGGAAAATGCAGTAAGTGACTTAAATGTTCAGTTTATCAGAATTTATTTGGAAAACAGTGTTTCCAATCACTTTTGCAGATTTAGTCTTTTTCTAAATGGGCAAAATACATCTCAAGCAAAGGAAAAAAAAAATCCATCAGTCTAGAGTGAAATGTCTAAAGTCATATTGAATATGTTTATGGAAATGTGCCTAGTAAACACCTGCCAATGGGAAAAAAAAACAGAGGGAACCGTCAACAAATGGACATGAAGGAAACAACCAAGACAGTACACGGTTTGATTATCAATTAATTTGCAACAAATACTTTACTTTTTAGATAACATGTTTTGCTTCAGTGAAGTCTTACTCTCAAATTTTTATTTGTGCTTAACATTAACAACATACATAACATTAACATTTAAGTTTCTTTTATTTAATAGTACAAACTTGATTCTATTGACACACTGAATGTTATTGTTTATTTCTGGTAATCCCACACATGCACTGTACGCTGGAGGGCAAAAGCACTGCTCCTGCTAATACAATTTAACTAAAGTAACCACTGTTGTCATCATTTTAGAAACATCTGCTCAAAAAGGAAAATCAAAGACAAAAGTATGACTAGTTTAGGTCAC
This sequence comes from Fowleria isostigma, assembly GCA_029814645.1. NCBI lineage: Eukaryota > Metazoa > Chordata > Actinopteri > Kurtiformes > Apogonidae > Fowleria > Fowleria isostigma. The sequence continues at coordinate 23,881,400 of JAPTGZ010000009.1, forward strand.
CTTTGTGTTGATGACTGTGAAAGGTACAACGCAAAAATAAGTGTATTTAGTGAAAAGCTTCAAGCTGATGAACTGTGGGTTCTGTCACCAGTGGAAAACATTCCCGCTTCTTGCTGCGCTGCAATTTTTAAAAGTAACTGGTGTCGTTTCTCAATGTCAAGAATGGAGAGTACAGTGTGGGTCAGAACAGTCCCAGACAACAGAGCCCTGCTGGTGGGCTCCGCCACGATCCGACGTCTGAGGGGCTGTGCTGCCGGCTCAGCTAGAACCCCGCTAATTGGATGTATTTGTCTGTATTCTGCTGTGTCATCAGTGTCATAATCTAAACTCACTGTCTAAAAGATGAACACTGGGCATCCTTTGTCTGTTCTATGTCTGTTGTTTGTTTTTTCCTTGAGTATCCACTATAAATGTGTTTTATATCTTCCTTCTGTCTATGATGGTCCCGTGCGTGTGTTGTCACTTATCCACGGGTCTATAAACAGGCATCTTTATAATTTAAGTCCTTTCTGAACAACCAGAATAAAAGGGTAGGAGACTTTTATGTCATTTAGTTATAGTGTACATGATGAACTGTTACAAGCTAAAATTTAGTTTAATTTTTTATCTAAAGATAAAGGCTTTATGAAGAATTTGAATGAGTTTCCTCGGCTTCTGTACGTAAGAGCTGACCCTCTCAGATGGACAAACTCTCACATATTCAGGTAAGATGTTTAATTCACCTTGAGGGCAGAGGTCATGAACACGGAGCAGCCCATCAGGGTGAAGATCAGGAACCCGGTGACTCTCTGTTCTCGGATTCCCAGGAACTTGGGCTGCTCTCCGGGTGCAGCGCACCCCGACTCCACCTTTAGGCTGTTGACGTGGGAGATGGAAAGCACCGTAGCCGCCACAAACCACGGCAGTCCCATGATGGAGCAGATCCCCAGCATGACGGCCACCACCAGCAGGTCCAAGTGATAGCCGCAGCTCTTCTGCAATGAAAAACACACAAAGAAGGAGGAGTTTATCATCTGGTGCTGTGTGCGTTCAGTGCCTCCTCTGGAGGTTCTTACCTTCAGCTTGTTCTCCTTCCGGTTGACGATGACAGCGGTGATCTGCTGATCCATGAAGATCAGGATGGTGCAGAGCAGAGCGGGGACAGCAGCAGCCAACAGAGTCCACCAGGGGTTTGTTCCCAGAGGGGAGATGAGCCAGCCCCGAGTGTTGGATGTAGGCTGAGAACAGAGACACAATGTTTGCTTACACAGATACTTACAGTTGTGCTCATAAGTTTACATACCCTGAAAGAATGCACATGTGACGGTCTTGGATGTTCCAACATGACAATGACCCAAAACACAAGGTCAAGTCGACCTGTCATTGGTACAGCAGAAAAAACTGAAGGTTCTGGAGTGTCCATCTCAGTCTCCTGACCTCAGTATCATTGAGCCACTTTGGAGAGGTCTCAAACAAGCAGTTCATGTAAAAAAACCTCAAATCTTAAAGGAAATAAAAGTGTTTTGTCAAGAAAAATGGATAGCTTTACCATCTGAGAAAATAAAGTACCTCATCCTTAACTACCACAAAAGACTTGAAACTGTCATTGATGTTAAAGGGGCGGGGCCAATACAGAATATTAAGAATAAGGTATGTAAACTTTTGATCAGGATCATTTGGATAGTTTCTGCTGTAAGTATGATTTAAAAAGAGCAAACATTTGACACAATTGTATATTAAACCTACAGCCTAAAAAAAATCTGTTTAGTCAGTGGCAGAATGAAGAACATCATGTTATTATTCTTCTTCACCATCCCAAACAGACAGAACATTAAAAAAGTAATTGATTTAGTTTTTCATCACTAGAAAACACAATTTCCTACGGAAGTAATAAAGTATTCCAAATATGAATGTGAAAAGAATCATGATAAAAAAAAAAAAAAGCATTGGGCATCACAGAAATGCATTTATTTCAGTAATAACACAAGTATACTTTATAACTGATTTAAATCTTCAGTAACTTACATATAAAATATGAAAGTTAGGAAAAAAATCCAGATACTTTATGAATGTTGCCATATTGTGTCAAAGACCTACAACTTTTACCTCAGTTATGGTTCCATGTAATGTGTTCATACATCCAATACTTTATGACTGCAGGCTACTATTATATATAATTTTAAAAACCTACTAATTTTGTTTATTCTTTTTTGCCATAATTTCGCATAAAAGCTATAATTGTCTTCATCATATGCCAGATACCCTCAGATCCTTACAAATTCTTATAAGGTGCTCAATAGTGACTTTTGTTTATTTTGTTTGAGTTTGTCCACTGACAGAAGAGTTGAGTAATTTATTAATATGTTGTCTGCAAAAGTATGTTTTTTTGAATTTTAGAAGACATCACTTCCACACATAAATGTGGAATTATTTTTAGTATTTTAATGAAATTATTTCTACCACATTTGGTACATTAAAAAAAGTGGGTAGCAAGCCTCAGTGGTATCCAGATCCAGGTGAATCCCCCTAGTCTGCAGGAACTCTGCCACCTGTTGTTCCGCTGCTTTGACCTCGCCCTCACTTCCCTCACCCCGTTATCTGCAGGAGCAGCTGCGTGAGTGTATGACCGGGGCTTAATTTTCAGTCCAGTAATTACCACATCATTCATGCATGAGTGTTGTTCCCAATCTTAAACCATACTCTCTAAATCAACAATCTTCTTTTCCTCCTCTGCGTTGTCAGCTTGCAGCTTTTTAACCTTGTCAATCACTTCTTGATGCTGCTTTTTAAGCTCCTTTTTAAGCTCTTCAATCAGTTCTTTATTGCTATGAGCTTAAAAGATCAGTTGATTTTCTCATTTCATTTATTTCCTCCTCTCTTGAGGTTTTCGTTTTTTTAAATCCCATGTTGCCAAACAGCACACCCAACGTTATTCAGCATTGCTAGCTTTGCTAGGTAGTGGCTAGGGCCAGGCTAACTGCTAGCTCCTTTCCAGCCCCACACAGAAAACTCGCTTTTCCTCCTGTCAATAAAAGGTCTATTCTTGAAGATCAGGTTCGTTTCCTCACCCAATATCTTTGTTCCTGTGACCCTGATTTGTTATCAACGTTGTTAATCCAATAAACTTCACAAAACAGTACGCATACGCCGCTTGGCGTTGCTAGGTAACCACCCAGCTAATTGATAGCTCCTTCCCCATCTCAGCCAAAGTGCGATTTCCCGTCAGTAAAATATCCAAGCCTGGGGATCGATTCCCTCTCTCTAACCCAACATCTCCGATCCTGCAACCTGTTTTGCCACTAATCTGATAAAACTTCACAAAACCTCACAGATCCACACAGAGCAACTTGGAAAAAGTTTTCTATGTATCAGGTGTTTAAAACAAAAACTTGGGCTTTTTCATAAGATGTATGTATTAAGTATTAGTTTGTAATTAATAGTATTTTTACAACACTTAACTGTCACTAAAGTGTTTGTGAAGGTGCGTTTACCTTGAAGCGGTCGGGTACATTGAGTTTAGGTGATGGAATTCCAACTAGATAATCCACCAACACCATGATCATAATGGTGAGGAAGATGGCAAAGTCACTGATGGTGGATCGAACCTGCAGAAACAGAATGAACCAGTGAAAGGCTTCTCCTCAAGACAGGTGGACAGACAGAGAGACGGACGCTACGTACCTTGGTGGGGAAGTATCTCTTGGTCTTGAACTGCTTGAGGAAAGAGGAGAGGAAGAAGGTGGTGAAGAAGAGGATGACGGACCAGAAAAGGACGTCTGGGACGAAGGGACCGTTGTGGCTGCAAGCTGACCCGATGAACTGACCACGAAGGCCCAGACACTCCTGGGAGAAGAAGAGAGGTGAGCGAGGTGTGCGACACATTGCAATCAGATAAAGAGGACATGTCAGACCTGCACACTGAGTTGCTCCCACTCGATGGAGTCTTCTGTCAGGTTTCTGCTTTTCCAAAGTTTCAGGGTCTCGGGTGTGGCGTTAGTGGGAGCAGAACAATGACACCTGCAGAGCAACAGGTCAAACAGATAAGAGCATTGAACAGGAATCTAAGCATGCTCCTCAGTCTACTCTGATGTTCATACAACATTTTAACCCACAAATATAGCTGCTTCCAGACTGGTTACCACTGAAGAGAGGATCCTGTTCAACCTCAAACTTTATTGGAGACGATATGTAGAATGTGATTGTGGATGAAAAGGAAAGTTGAGAAAACAGTAATATTATACATTGAGTCTACAAAAATATGAACTCCAGGATGAATAGTCATTACTCCAATAATAACCAACAGGGATTCTATGTGAATAAATAAATACTTCTACTTTGCAGTCAGAAAGGTCTCAAGATGGCCGCAGTCCAGGTCTTACCATCAAAGACCATCTGAGAATTACACAACTACATCTCACAGTGTAAAGCTGAAACAGCCTATATCTAAATAACCAATGGCAATTCAGCAAAAAATAATGCACTCCCACTATTGACTAAAAGTACTAACCTGACACTTTCTTTGCAAAAATGGCATCAGTTCTGAGTTACAAGTATATTTTTGCCTCCTTCTTGACTTTAAAAGGTTTTTAAATATCATTACTGTGTTTACAACTACAGCTGCATTGACAGATGATGCACACTGATGTTTTTCTTGTACTCTTACTTGTGTTGGACTTGAAATTCAGTAAATTCTACCATCATAGTATGCAGAATTCATACTTTTGTGCTATCTGTAGTTAAACTGACTAAATGTCAGTTTGTTAACCACAGATAGCACAATAATATGAACCAACAACGCAAACACTGAAACATAATGGCAGCAACGACACTGTCATCACAAATGAACAGCCACTTTGATTCTTTTTTTGGAGTATCATAATGTTAATGTGGTATTAAGGTTGCAGATTTATGAGATTTTTAGTACGTATCTAGTAAGTGGAAATTCTCAGAATTTCTCTTCTTTCAGTTTGAGATTTTTTTCCATATATATTTGAGAGTTTCTTCTTATAACTCTATAGTCTCTATATATGACTCTATAACCTCTCTATATAGACATTTTCGTCTTTTAAATTTGAAGTTTTCTCTGAGAATTTATAACCTTAATGCCAGCGAATATTTTCTTTTTTCTTGTGAATCTGATAAAATTTCAAACTTTTTGTGTAAAATATTATCCACTTCCACTGGTTTGTAAGCTGGTTTTAATACACTAGCATATTGATACTTGTTAAATATTTTACATCACTGCATGGTGACCTTTGGTAACAGACCTGCCTCACACTTTGGTCCCAACCCTTTGGGAAAGACAGGTTTATAGAATTTAGCCAGCTCTCATAATGGTTGACATAGAGATTAAAACAATTTACCTTTCATAAAAACTAATTCAATGACTGGACATCGAGGATTTGTATCTTCTATCCTCCTGGTTCACATGGGGGGGTGTTAACCTGTTATTGTGTGTGTCTTACGTGTAGAAGGTCAGGTTGTCCAGCTGGTTGTGCATGTTGATAGGGTAAACCTCTCCCAGGTGAACCAGCTTCTCCAGAGCCTCATAGATGAAGATGATGCAGATGAGGGCGGCGAAAGCCTCCTCCGTGAAGCGGGTGATGTAGCAGACCAGTGAGCTAGCATCAGTGGCGACCAGAACCAGACAGAAGAAGGCGGTCCACAGGCCGATGCTGGTCCTCAAGGACAGGTAGGAGAGATTGTAGTCACTGTACGATAAAAGGACAAAGATGCAGATACACATGTTAGTCTGTTAGTGTTTGTCTTGGTTATTGTTACTTTTGTGCCAAAGAAAAGTTCTAAAGTCTTTAAGGCCTTCGTTGCAATATCTCTGAATAAGAACAGATTTTCATGAATCAACCATGAACACAACACATAAACAATCAGTGAATCATCAGTTTACTTAATGAAACTGAAATTTTTTCTCCTGTAGACAGATAAAAGCATAAATGGCAGTTTAATAAAAGGGTAATATAAGTACACCACTTTGGCTCTGGAAAATTAAGCATTTATTGTTTTTGTTCTAGACAAGATTATCCACTGTGAGATGCATTTCTGACTTTTAAAAAAGCAGCAAGGACTAAAGCAAGCAAATTCCATGGCCAAGCGCATATAATCTGAGTTTAAAGGTCATTTTGGCATTGCAAAATATCAAACACAACCAAAAAAAACCCTGTTTATCCTGAATGTTCTCCTAAAGATATGTAGGTGACCTGCTGATAAAGGACCCTGCAGTGATCTATCAAAAAAAGCAACTAGTCAATTAAGTAATGAGTAACTAAACTCTACAGGTGACTACACTTCTGTAAAATTACACTTTAGAGTCCAAACCACAAAATAAAAAAGCTGCCAAACACTGCTTTAATACATTCAATATAATACTGCTGTATTCAACATATTGTTCTATATCATTGGCTTTTGATTTGAGACTGTAAAGGAAGTGATGAGACTGGATTAAAAGTGTAGGCTGCAAATGGGAGGACCAAAATTAGGTCTTGTATTGAATACAATAATTTCTACTTAATAGATACAGGAAATTCAAAATAAAGACATTAAAAACATTACTTGAGGAAATACGGCAACTTTTACAACACAGAGTCTCCCGTTAGCTTTTTTAAATGTCCATTCAAATTAATTTACCTCTAAGTTGTTGCACACACCACGCTTGATAATGATGATAGGAGTAAGTGGTAAGTCTGACTCCTTAAAGGTCCCCTGCCACATGCATTTTATTACTTTTATGGTAATGTTTGAAGTTCTACTATGGACTCTGTAACATTTTTTTGTGGAAAAAATGCCTTGGTTACCAATTTTCCACCCATTCTACTGTGGTATAGACAGCCTACTGGAAGACTCAGTTCAGTTGGCACCAGTTCTCATGAATATTCAACGTGCTAATCTGCTTGACTCTGATTGGCTAACAGCTAGCCAGTACATAGCACTTCCTGACTTCCTGGTTTTACTCATGGTCTGAGCACTGGTCGTGGACTACTGTGATGGTACTGCTCCAGGCTTCAACATGTTAGCCGTACTTGCTTTGGTCTCCTAACCCTGGTTGGGGACGCAGCAGAGAAAGTAGTTTTCCTCTGAAGGTGCATCTCCTTCAGAGTTAACTCCCAAAAACTCCACGTTGGTCAGAGGATAGGGACACAAGTACCGGGTTTGGACTGAAAAGGAGCTTTATTCTTGGCAGCATACACCCCAGTTACATAGACTTATTTCAGCCGTAGATCAAATATTTGCCCCCGTTGCCAACTCTGCCCCTTAGCACATACACAGGCACACACGCACCGCCGGCATTCATAACCATATGGTTACACGTCCACCACCGTACACATACACACACAGACACACACACACACACACATACCTATCACTACACATACAGACACATCTCATAATAAACAGCAACCTTATTGTGAAGCCTCTGCATTGTTCTGTTGGAGCACAATGCACAAGAACGTTGATGTTCAGCCATCTTTTTTGTATACAAAAACTGTCAGTGAGCTAGATGAACTCTGTGGACATGGCCTCACCTTGGCAAACTCATGAATAATAATGAGTTCAACCAGTAACACGTTACACTGATCAGCTTTTCTAATTGACCTGATTTCTCGTCTCATTTCTTTTCAGTGTCAGTAGCAGTTCATTTTCAAATTCACTACAGAACACAAACACTTATGGACCAAACATATTTAAAAAAGATACAAGTAAAAATGGTTTTGTGTGGCAGTGCTCCTTTAAGCTCAGTCAGAGATAGGACAAACCCATGAACCCGCTGAGGTCAACGACCACACAGTGCATATAAGAGGCAGCAGCGCTCTCTGGTCCTTGTCCTGAATCTCTGATCGACACCATGACTCTGCGGGTCCTTGTCCTCCTGCTGCTGGCCCTGGTTGGCCCGGTTCGGTTTGGCTCGGCTGTTAGCATGGCCGAGTTAAGGACAGTTCAGGCCACCGTGGCAGAGCTGAGGGCGGAGAGGATTGGTAGGTTTGCACCTCACACTCAGTCCAGCAAAGAGATTTGATTTCATCAACATAAACGGCACGTATCCTCAGAAATCTATTGAGCAGTCACTAAATGACCTCAAACTAAAGCAGCACATATTTAATATTATAGACTGAAGAGAAGAGAAATATATTTGAATAACTTTCAATTTACCACCCTTTTTAAATGCTTCTTATTTAGTTTAGTTTAGTTTATTTCGAGCTTATGCACTTCATGTACAGTGGTAATTCGTATACATGCACAATTTAAAGGGATTGTTTTCTGCTAGTTGAGTTTGTAAGGAGTTTTAGTATTTTTTTGTGTTATGAGGAACGCATAGATGTTTTATAATTTTTATTCCAACCTTTATCAATTTTGGTAAATCAAGTGTGAGAGCCAGTCATAGAGGATTAAGTGACAGGTTAGGTTGTTAGTCAGCGCTAATAATTTTATTTTCTATAATGTTAACTTGTAAAAATACAAAAACAAATGATTATTTGTATATAATATGATTGTTACTCTATTTTTTCAGCTTTTTAAAACTCTAGTTAGTAGTAATAATTGATGAAAACTAAATGTATATTTGGAAAATGATTAAGAAACAGGTATTTAACCTGTCATTTTGTGTTTTATTACGCACAGCTATGACTCAGCGTCTGCAGGATACTGAGATGGAACTGAAAAGAATCAAAGGTGAGAAAACTCAAATGAAAATGCCAAATAGAAACCAAAGAAAAACTATCCACTGGTTTTAGAAGTTATGTGACAGATGAATTATATTTTGTTCTTGGCTTATATTTATATTTTTGACTTTTATGCATTCATCTACATTATGCTCTAATTTTTTTTAAAGGCCAAATCATACATTAGTTGTCAGTCTTTTTAATGGTGGCAGTTTGTTTTTTTCTCCAGAGGTTCCAAAGGTGGCATTTGCTGCTTCCCTTAGCGGTAATGGCATGCAGAAGACAACATCAGGAAACAAGGACCTGATCTACAGAGACGTCTTGACCAACATTGGACAGGCCTACAACTCTGAGACCGGTAAGTGACAAAAGAAAGCTGTAGTGGTGAAAACAACCCATGTCTAAGTGCATCTTTCAGAGATAATCTAAAAGCATGAATAAGTACTCAGTTTCTTTGGGCTCTAGAAGAAAAGTCAGCCTTTAAACTCAAAAGAAAAGATAATTTACCATTTATCATTAGTATACATATATATTCAGGGTTTGTTCACATTTTTCAAGGTCAAATTCAAGCATATTTAAGGGTCATTTTCAAATTTTTTCAGCATAGCACCTTATCACGAAGATAAAATGCACATCTACAGGAATACATGATTGATATGATGGGATGATTTTTTTTCCCCCACTTTTTCACAATAAAATAATGTACACTGTATTATGCTACTAACACCTAAAATGATGTTTCATAATAACAAAAAGGTAAGAAAGTAAAGGAGAACACAAAGTTTTATCCAGAAAAAGGGAAGCACTTGGCATTCTTCAGGCACACTGGGACAAAGATTATGATAAAAATGTACCTGGAGTCCATCTGAGAGCACCTAGAAATTTTCTTTTTGAACATAAATTTTTATTTTTTAAAATGTATCACCTCATCACTCTGTAAATAGCTTTGGTTTGAAATCTAACCTGGCAGAGTTAATATTAAAAATAAATAAGTAAATCACTTCACAGAAGTATAATTTCAAGCACTCAAATGAAAATTCAAGCACTTTCCAGACCTTGAAAACACAACATTGAAATTCAAGCATTTCCAAGGATTTCAAGCACCTGTACAAACCCTGTATATTATAGGAATTATACCTCCAGTGTTTCATAATTTCCTGTCTTTTTCTTTTCTCCTCCAGGTGAATTCACAGCACCTGTTCGTGGCGTCTACTACATTCGCTTTACAGTGAACGCCCCTACAGACTTCACCATGAGCGGTGTTCTCTACAAAAACGATGCACAGATCCAGCTGATCGTCCATGAGGCGCCGTCTGGCAGCGGCAGCGACACAGGAGCTAACGGCGCCCCCCTAATGCTGGAGAAGGGCGACAAGCTGAAGATGGTGCTGTGGCACAACACTCAGATCTGGGACAACACCAACCACCACAGCACCTTCAGCGGCTTCCTGCTGTTCCCCATGTGAGGACGACACACACTTTATAAACAAACACCACTCTGACTGACTGACCATTCACCATCAACTGCTAATTAAAGTTTTACTGCAACTATTTAACAAAATAATTCTTAAAATATAAAACAGAGGATGAACTCCATCCATAATGTGTCTGTCGTAATGAAAGCTAACCTCCAGTCAATTTAGTTTTAAAATTATTTGTTATTTTAATTCAATCTGTTTCATTTCAGTTTAGTGTGACTATGTAGTTTTAGTTTCATTATAACTTTGAAGATAGTTTTAGTTGAGTTTTTTTTTAATTTTAGTGTTATGAGTTTTTCCAGGTATTGATTGATTCACAAAAGCTGTAGGGTTAGAGGAAGGAATGCATC
>JAPTGZ010000009.1:23903601-23922688 GCA_029814645.1 Fowleria isostigma
TAAATTTTATTATTTACTTTTTATTTAAAAAAACATTTAAAACTTGTATAACAATAATAATAATAATTATTATTATTATTTTAATAATAATAACAATTTTAACAAAGTAGTGACGATTGTAGCCACTGAAAAAAGAAACAACACACTAGAAAAACAAACTGTTCCATGGGTCGCCCTCATAACATATATATGGATTGTTCTTAGTAGGCTGTCCATGGGGAAAAGAGTCAATAAACACTGCTTCAGAAAACTATATTTGATATCTTTCATTCTTTCATCAAACCCTTTTCATCTTTCATAAATCAAGGCTTTAACTCATAAACCCTGAAAAACAAACTAGCATTTACACTAACAAACTCGTCAATTCATCTGAATAAAACTACAGTACCGCAACTTCTGCAATCAGGACAATTAAGCTGAAACCAAAAACCAAACTGGAAAAACCTGCAAACATCATCATGGATTATAACACCACTGTTCAGAAGACTGATTTTTTCAAAGTCTAAGACACTCCAATGCAAACCCTTCATTAGGCTGTTTTGAAAAAAGAAGAGTCATTGTTTTAATGTAACATCTTGTTTACTATTCTGATTGGTTGGCTTGGTTACAGGTTATTATTTTACCTGCTATGCATCAAATAGCTGACAAGAAGGAAAAACACGTTAAATCAGCTGCATCAGGTTATTAATGATCTGTGGAGGTGAATGAAGGTGTCCATGTACATTTGTCACATCAGCATCATTAATGTTACTGAGTTACTGTGGCTCAAGATCCTCAGCTCATTGACCAACCACTGACAAACACAAATATACAAGTCTGAATGCATGGAGGAGAAAATTAGGAAAAACATCAAACATTGTCATATAATTAGCCTAAATTAGGGCTGCGCAATATTGGAGAAACTTGCGATAAGGGTATACAGCATTGCGATAACGATAGCATTGCAATATTTCTCATTCACGTAAAGAAATACCGATTTCATCTACTAAGAAAAATGTTCCTTAATTGTTTGAATGCTGACTCAATTATTTATAATTTAAGACAAAATACTGTACTCGTACAATCAGTGACACAGTTCTGTGGTAGAACCTGGTGATGCTGCTTCAACACAAACACAGTCAAATATTTGGTCATTTTATTCACATATAATTATGTGTAAATGACATGGGTGTATTTGATAATAACTAAAGTGCCATGAACTACCATGGAAGAGTTTTAACTCAACTATATTCCATTGATGCCTACTACTACTACTACTGTATATAAAAATAAATCTATAAATATAAGTGTTCAGGCCTTGGACAAAGTTGTGTTCTGAAAATATTTACATCTTTTCAACATGAATAACATGTAAACTTACATTCAACCAGCAGCAGTAGCAATACTGCAGTTCTCTCTCTCTCTGTCTCTTTTTTTTTTTTAAACCAGAAAAACTATCATGTTAGAGTAGTAGAGAAAACCACTCTGGCCTCATGGTGTGTAAAACTGAAAGTTAATGAAAAAAAAAATGAAAAAAAAAATGGTTACACATCTTTCCTATATGAATATTGCACACTCTGTTATCACAATATTAATATTTATATATTGTGCAGCCCTTGCCTAAATCACATCTTCAAATGTAAACTGGCTGAATAACCTGTTTAGGCCAAAAATTCAATCTGTGAATGATTTTATAATCTACTTCAGTCTACATGAACTCAAGATAAAACCAGATTTCTTTTACTAAAACTATGCACCTTACATGTGCATATTAGCAAACCAAAAACGACAACTAAACAGCAGCATTTTCAAAAGGTCTTTGTTTTTTTTTTCATTTCATCTGCTCCCTTTCGGGGCAACCACAGTGAATGTTCACATGATGATTTGGCACATGTTTTTACATCAGGTTGTCCAGCCGGGAATCTGACCCAGGCCTCCGGTGCAGCAGGTGAGAACTCTACCACTGAGCCATCTCGCTCTGGAGGTTTTCAACAGGTACCATTGTGTATTATTTGTCAAGAAAAAAATATGATTCAAATTTTTTTGCATAGTGACATTTCATTTATTCATTCATTTTTTGAACCCGCTTTACCCTCACTAGGGCCACGGGGGTCGCTTGGAGTCTATCCCAGTTACTTAAGGGCAAAGGCGGGGTACACCCTGGACATTTTGAGACAGATGTGAATGTGGGGGTGATTGTTTGTCTCTATATGTCAGTGACATTTCAATTCAATTCCTTTTACCTGTAGGGCCCAGTATCACAACAAGGTTGCCTCACAGGGCTTCACAGAATTTGGTGAATGTAAAACTAAACAACAGTCAAATAAACAGTCAATGAAGTGTTTAGCAGCAGTAAAAACACAGCCAATGACAGTTTTTCCAGTCAGAAATGTAATCGTTTTTTGGAAAGTGTCCCAAAAGGTGTCGAAAAATGTGGATATTGTTTAAAGATGCATGCCTTTGTACAGATTCTATTAACCTTTGTACACTGGAGCTGTCAAAAGTGAACAGTCAGCTTTCAGTTTCTATAAAATGGGCTGAGTCAAATTTGAACTGGACCATAAACTGAAGTTAGGAACAGTAAAACCAAGTCTCACACATTCAGACCCATCTCCAGACTTTGTTAGCTCTGGGCCAGTGCTATAGTTAGGTCTGGCACCATTCTCTATCATTCTGGAAAAAGGGTTACTAACTCTTGGGTGGCGCTGACCACAGGATGCTGCAACAGTGCATTTGCACAACAGTGTCAGGAGATATGCTGTTTCGGTGGAAAATGTGCATGAGTAGGTGTATGGCACCAGGAAAATGACAAAAACAGCTTCAAAACGGCATGTGAAACCTGCTATTTTCATGGTGTAATTGAAGCTGGGAAGTAGTTGTTCTTTCATAAAGTGAGCTGGACCTCTAAAACATAACACAATGTTAGAAGGACAAAGAATGACAACCTTATACTGAACGACAGGAATATCAACACGTATTCTAACACAGAACATCTAAAGAGCCAAACAATGCAAAGGGTTAAAGGAAACAAAAACTCATTAAGGAAATCTATTCAAAGTGAGTACATTACAATAAACAAAGAGGCACAGTTTTGATCTTTATCTTGATGATGAAAGGAAACACTGTTCAATAGTTATCAAAAAGGGAAAAAAAAAGATAAACTCTGAGTTAGTTCAATATATTCTTCAGACCTAATGGAAAAAGCATTTGATTAAAATGAAATGCAAACAATTGAACTGAATATGAAGATAAATCATCTGTCATGCCTTTATGTTGGGGGCTGACACAAAATAAAAAAAATCCAAAAGTTTTGTCATACTTTATTTTTCATGTGCAGCAACTTATTTTTGTTTAAGATATAAGGTATATTTTTCTTTTTTTCTGCTCTTATTTTGCATGTGATTCTGTGTTTTAATTTCTTAAAGTAGCTGAATTAAAATCACTTAATGTCAGCTTTTCTTTTATTTATTACAGCTATGAAATAAATGTGTAAATATATCCATTAACTGACCAATAAGCAGTTGTAATGGCTTTTTTTTTTTTAACCTATCCTAATCTTCTTGGTAAATGAAAACAGCCATATCACCTATTTGGATTCATTCATTTACATTTCCTATTTTTGTATGGAAGTGCCAGATCAATCATTTGGTCCTTGAATAATATATAAATATTCTACACTTCCAGCTGAATTCACTTTAAATCTTTTCTAAACTGGAGTCATTCACCTTCAACACTGAGCTGTGACAGTGTGCAGTACTTTTCCAGACCTGAATCTCAGTCGGATGGAGTTACTGCTAGTACACAGAGTTTGGATATCCACACTGCACCGTTGAAACCAGAGCTGATGGGACATCGTAATGTCACAGTTAAATGAGTGTGTGTGTGTTGTGTGTAACACGTGGTGCTGCTGAGAGGTTTTTTGTTTTTTTTTTAAGTTTAAGTGTCATGCGGTTTTAATCAGCAGCTTCAGTGTCAGACAGAAGATATTTCATTAGCTGATAGATGACAGAGATGAAGGACTAAAGCCAAAATCTTGTAAAATAGTGTCCAGTTATTTTCCTTTAGTTGTTTGTGCTGTCTTTCTTCTGTTGTTTCTTCTTCACCTATTCCTCAGGAGGAAGAGTCAAATTTACTCTTTTTAAACAAGCATCATTAGTGATTTATCATATCTACTCCACCTTCTGCCCCTGATTTAGTCATATTTGATCTTTCTTAATATTCATCAGTATTCTCTAAAGTGTCCATGTCCAAATGTTGATATAAATGACATGCAGACATAATTTAAGTGAAAACTAGTCCACATGTTCTCAACTGTACAAACACTTCTTATGCTGCAGGGTGTCATTAATAACAGACTGTGGCCTCATTTGTCCCAATGGAGTTATATAATGATATAAATGTTTTTACACTCAGCACTAACATAAAAGCATCTGTGTAAATCAGACTCACAGCGCAGGAGCCAAGAAGCAAATCACAGACTTACTGAAATAAACTCTCTGAAGTACTCATTATTTAACATGTTACACAAACTCTGAAAGTTAACACAACTGAAACTAAACACTAAAACTGAACACTTAGTTGTAGAAAGACAGAGAATTACTATACACAGACATAAATATATACGTTACCATAGTAATGTTAATGCTAACAGCTCATAATGCAGCCTCCTTTATCGAATACCATGATATAGTGAAATCTGTTAAATTAATGGCAAATGGGTGGGAAAATCTGGGCAGAATTGATTTTAATGACATGATTTGATCGCTCTTAAAAGGAGATTTGATGAACTAAGATTGACCACTATTTAAGAGGTCTGAAGTTAAAACTGAGAAAGAACATGCCGAGTATTGAATACGGTATTGGATTGTCCTGCATCGTACATTAAATCCTGACATCATTTAGGAAATGCTGAAGAAATAAAAGATAGAAATGCAGGATGTTAAATTTGATTTGGTCATATTTGAGTGGAAAAATTACTCCCAGAACCATCTTTTAAAGGAGTGATATTTTGCTTTTTTAAATGGAACGATGCATTTTAAAACACTTTCCTGTGGTCTACATAAACTGTAAATGCTATGCTTGGGTCTGAATTCTTCATTAATTCAACTCCACAGGTCCATCTTCAACTCTATTTCTGAGTAATCACAGGAGAAAGGTGGTTTTTGAACACTGGCCCTTTAAATGCAAATGAGCCACTTCACACTCCACCCCCTTCAGGCTGTATGTTGACAGTGCTGGGGGTCCATGTAGTAACTTGTGTTCATTAACATAACCAACAACTGAACATTTTAGGTAAATGGCTTGAAGTTTAGACATATTTTCAGTGTGGACTACAACCGCTGCTGATGGTCAAAAATTATGTCGTACTCAGAGAAATGTTCGTGGGAAGTCTTGACCTATATGTGCAAATGTCATAATGTAACTAGTTATAGACATAAAAAAAATTAAGTGGGAATTAAAACAGGTTTTAGAAATCCACTTGATTTTTGCCGAAATGAATATAAGGATAGCTCTGCAGCGCCTGGAGGGTTTACATTCAAACTTTATAAACTATTAGGGTCCAAATACACAAATACATGAACCAAAGACTAATAAAAGTGAGTTTAGCTAAATATGAGCCCTTTAAAAACTGTCAATACGCCTCGGTTTGCTGTAAGTAATGTGATACACAAATAAACCTGGGATTTTACTGCAAAAAAACACTATACAGCTGTTGTGTTAATAATGTGCATCACACAGCATGAATATTTGCCTTTCAGCTGGTCCTGTTGGTCTTCCATTCTGAATACCTCCTCCTCTTCCTCCTCTTGCTGCTCCAGGTCTTTGTCATCCACAGGGGGGTGAACCACCACCTGAGGGATCCCCTCAGGAGCTGAGGAGCGACGCATCAGGGCAGCAGTAATGAAAATATTGGGGACTGCAAAGGGCTCGGACAAGTGACGGCCATTACGGGACAAAGAGGGCGTGGTCAAAGGAGAGGAGGTGGGGCTTGGGAGGAGGTGTCCTGATGGGTCGCAGATGAACGGGGTAGTGGTGCCGAGAGAGGGAGCGGAGACGCGACGGAGGACGGAAGCACGGGATGTGGAGATACCCTCTCCTGATTAGGAAGAAGTAAATGGAAAGAGAGAGGAGGAGAAGGAGGAGGAAAAGAAAACAAAAAGATAAAAAAAAAACAGTAAAAGGAGGAAAAGAAAAGAAAGAGGAGAAGAAAACAAAGGAGGTAAAAATGATAGGGGAGAGTGGGGGAAAATGAAGAAAAAGAAGAAAGCAAAAAAGAGAAGAAAAATACAGAGCATAATAAAGCAAAAAAGAGAGTCGTAGAAGTAGACAGTTAAAAAAAGAGAATGAATTAGACAGAGGTAAAAAAAAAAGGAGAAATCAAAGTAGAATGAATAAGGAGGAGGACAAAGACAAGAAATAGAGGAAGAAAGGAGAAAACAGAATAGATAGCCGTAGAAAACAGAAAGAATAAAGGGAGATAAAAAGATGAGTAAAGGAGAACATAAAAGTGGGAAGACAAGAAAATAGAGGAAGACGAGGAGAATAAAGCAAAAGACAAGGAGAAAGAAAATGTATAGAAAGAGGAGAGGGAGAGGAGGTGGAAAAGACACAGATTGAGAGTGAAGAGAGCAGAGGAAACCCAGGATGAGGATGGACGACGTTCATGCTGGTTTTAAAGCATTCGGCCTCAAACGTTTAGATGTGACGAGTTAAAGACTCCGAAGTGCCAGTAAACACGAAGCATGCAGCAGCTCATAGCGACATCTGTGGAGACCGTCTGACCATCAAACATCTAATGCAGAAGTGGCGAAACCATTTAGTTCAGCCCAATCTGACCTCAAATGGGCCGAACCAGTAAATTAATAACATGATAATCTATAAAAGATCCAAACTAATCTCTATGTTTTAGAATGAAAAAAGTAAATCTACATAATGGAAATGCGTACATGTAAAACTATCCTTTAAAAAATGTGAATAAGATGACCAACCATGAACAACCTGAAATTATATTATTGAAAGTACAATATTATGCTTCAGCTTAAAATTTCCATATGTACATACTGCACTCCTCAGTCTAACATGTCTACCTTAATACTCCACACATCTTATACATTTTATTTACTATTATGCTAACAATTTTATAGTTCTTTGTGTATAAAAATGCCATGGGGATGAAAAATAAACCTAATGGTGGATGTTGTCATTGAGAGGCTTCAGATAGTTGAATGATACCAGGCCTCATCAAGTGGAAAATGGTAACATTTTTGTGGGATTAATTACCATTTTCAGTTCCCTACAGGCTTCCGTACAAAATGTACAGATCTCCTGTTTTGTCTTTACTCAGGTGTTATGTTTGTGTTGCAGGTTTCGACTTGACTCAGCTCTTCAACAGAATTAAAACATTCCTATAGTCACTCTATTTTTCAGACAGATCCGGATATTAAAACGCTGACTCATCACGTGGCATTAGCTGCTTATTAGTGTCGGACTAAGCAGGTCACATGGAGTTAGTGCTGACCAAGCAGGTGTACACACACCATATGACAAAAATTAACAGTCTGTACACAAGGTCCAACCAAGCCACTGCATTTGGATTAGTGCAATAATCACACAAACAAAGGCTCCAACTAAAATCACCTGTGACTGTTTATTGGTTTGAGTGTCAACTGAATTAGAAAATATGAACAAAGTTTCAGTTCCCAAATGTGCATTACTGCCCTGCCCTCCACCAAATTTCATGAAAACCAGGGCACTAGTTTTTGTGTAACCCTGCAGAAATGCAAAACAACAAATACAAACATTACAAAACTGTGTATGAACTTTACAGGGTTTGTACCCATTTTTCAAGGTCAAATTCAAGCACTTTTCAAGCACTATTAAGGGTCATTTTCATTTTTTTTTTTTTTTCAGTACAGCTCTTTATTGCTGTGGTACATAAACTCATGATACATGAACTCATGATTAGTTTTTCACTTTTTTATCACAATGATGTACATTGTATTATGCTATAAACATCTAAAATTATGTCTTGAAATAGCAACAAGTTTAGAAATTAAAGGAGAACACAAAGTTTTATCAAAAGAAAACGAAAGCCACTTGGCGTTCTTCAGGCACACTCACACCGAGCCAAAGATTAAAATAAAATTTACCTGGAGTCTACCTGAGAGCATCCGCTAATTTTCTTTTTTTTGACATTTTTCAAATGTATCACCTCTTCGTGGGTAGCTTTGGCTTGCAATCTAACCTGGCAGAGTTAATATTAAAAATAAATCACATCATAGTTATAATTGCAAGCACTTTCAAGCACTTAAACTAAAATTCAAGCACTTTTCAGACCTTGAAAACACAACATTGAAATTCAAGCATTTTCAAGGATTTCAAGCACCCGTATGAACCCTGACTTTAGCTGGTGCTGCTCTGCTTTCCCAAGACAGCAGCAGCAGATGAAAAAACATTAAGTGCTTTATTCACCCAGTAGACAAATAATATTTATGAAAATCAGTTTGGTAATTTCATGAAAATGGAGCCAACAAAAACTTGTTTCAACCAACCATCAAAACCCATCAAACCATCAGCACTCATCACACTGAGAAAAAAACACCACAAATCTGAAGCGTTACCATGCCAACATGATGCCATGCACTAATCAGAGACCTGTGATCTTGTCATTCTTTTACCTCAACAAATCAGGCCAGACCAACTCTGAATTCTACCCAACAACAGATGACTGAAAATACTGAAAACAGGACTTAAAAAAAATAAATAAATAAGGACTCGTTTTAACAGATTAAAATTACACAAAAGAAGTCAAAGTGGGAGGAGAAAGTGTTATTACATTGGTGAATTGTGTTTTCATTTTGTTTTCGACAAAATTCTCCTAATTTCTAAATGGGATTGACAGACAAATCTGTTCACACAAGTGGTTATTACGTTAGAACACATCTCAAAAAACAGTAAGAGCCAAGTTAAACCAACAGATTCACAAGTGATACTTGATGTTTTATTGACTTGTTTTAAATTTCATTAAAGGTAAATATTTGGAAGTGTTATGGTTAGAATGACAGGAGCGCCGTGGCCTCACCGTTCCGTTCCAGCAGATGGGGGTCGGAGTGCTTCTTGCCTATGTCTGCAAAGGATCGGACCAGAGGGATGCGGTTACTCAGCTTCTTCTCGTTCTGATGGTGGTGGCGTCTCATCATGGCTTCCCTCACCTTCTCCTGAAGCCCGTCCTCCAACTGACCTGAGGCCAGCATGCTGTCAATCACCATGTCTGAAAAGAGGAAAGCATCATCAACAAATATATTGATGAAACTACAGGTTTGGAGCTTGGAAGAATGAATATTAACGTGTGCAATTTTGCTTATTGGTCCAACTCATACTCAAGTCTTAAAGCTGCGGATGACTTTCCTCAGCAATTTCTCATCAAATCTGTAAAACTCAAGCAATAGCCTAAGTCTTTCTGCGATTATACACATTAATTTCTTCCCTCACGGTGAACAATTTCAAAGTGAACTCCACTATAAACAAGTCTGAGTGATTACAAACATAACCAGCAGGTAACTCGGGCATTTCCGGAAATCTGTTGCAGCGTTAATTTCAGTTCAGTTCAGTTCAGTTTATTGCCATTTGCAGTATAAAACCACATTTCAAAAAAGTGCAGTAGTTCAGGTGCACAGTCAACATTTAAATGGACACAATACACAAACTTACAGACACATAAGGAGCATAAGCACTTGTCATAATAAAACAAAATAAAAGAGTAAGTAAAATGGACATAAACTCTTCTAATAAAGCAATAAAAAACAAGTAAGATGGAAACAGACTGTTGTGATAAAAACATAAAAAAGAGCAAATAAATAGAATAAAATAAAATAAAATAAAATGGATGAAACCAAAGTGCATTGTGGGAAGGGTAGTTCCACACAAAAACAACCCGCTAGCTTTCACTTGTTCTACATTTCTGGGTGCTGTTACTGTAGCTGCGTGGAGCTATGCTACCCACAATGCAATGCTGTGAAAAATTTCCAGAAATGCCCGAGTTACCTGCCTCTTAGGTTTATAAACACACATACTTGTTTATGGTGGAGTAAACTTCAAAATTGTTCACTGTGAGAGAAGAGACTCAGGTGCGTAATTACAGAGAGACTAACGGATTCATGGCTATGACTCACGTTTTACAGATTTGATGACATATTGGTGACAAAAGTCATCAAGAGCTTTATCAACACACCTCAGCAAGGACTGATGAACTCAGGGGTCTGATTCCAGCTCCAATTTGGAAGTAGTTTTTGATTTCCAAGACAAAACCACCACACTAATAATCTAATGGATGATATGAGGTCACTGAAGGTAGTATTGAGTTGTTCTGACCTGCAATCTCCTCAATGGTGTTGGCTCTCATGTCGAGCAGTACAGTGCCATTCAGGATGCAGGATCGCAGCTCGAACAGACTGTGTAAAGATAGCGTGGCCACGTAGGGTTTACTCCAGCGCTCACCGCCATCCTCCACATCCTCCTCAAACTTCAGCCACCTGCATACAGCAAACATACCTACACAGTTAAAACCAGTGCACAGAAACTTGCAAACCACTCCTAGATGATACATTCAGTTCAGTTATCTAGCATTTATGACAAAATGAAGGGTTCCAAGGTCAAAGACCACCCAATATACGAACAACTTTGTTCCAGCTGCTGTTTCTCTTTTAAATGTTTTCCTGCACTTTTTTTTTTAACATTTTATTGGAGACTATCAGTTATTTGTTGCTATTTATTATGGTTTTTTTTTTAAGTTTTTGTGCACTTTTTTACTTTCTATTGAATTATAATTTGTTTTCATTTATTAGTTGTATACTTTGCAGATTTATGCTACTGTTTCTTTTTAAATAACTCAGTGTACGCTTCTTAACCTTTTACTGAAGCTTTCTATGGACCTTAGTTTGACATTTTCTTTTGTCCAGATATTTTACTTTGCTATTTCATTTTTTATCTGGGTCCAGATCAGTGAGCCTCTGTGAAGTACTCGCCCATGTGTATTTGCTAGTGTCCTCTGTGTCTGTGTTTTGTTTTTTGTTCTGTGCTCTCTTTTGTAACTGCAGAAAAAAATCTACCTATGGGTATAAATAAAGTTACCTTGACCTTGAATAATTTTTATCAATATTATCTGCAAAAAAGAAAAAAGGAGGAGGAAAATGGTTGGCCACACTAGTATTTATTTTTATTTACTTTTATTCTTTCTGGTCCTTTTTTCTCATAGAATGATGAACACTAAATGTTCTGGACTGATGGCAGTTTTAACATGTTTAACATGTAGATTATAAAATGTGAATAAATATTTATCATGGACAAAGGCTGAAGGATTAGATAAGAAAGCAAAGTGAAGTATGTGGGTGGCGATTGCTTAAACAGAGGGAGAGCTTATCTACAGTGTTATACAGAATAAAATAAATAAAACCACAGGTAAAAACTAAACACTCATCCATATGTTGTTCAAGTGTCAGCGTCACGCAGCGTTTGTGTCTCACCTGGCTGTCTCCTTCCACTCCTGAATGTCTCCGTCTTTGAATGCGAGTTCATCCAACTCGGTGAACAGGTCATGTGGGATGTGCTCCTCATCATCGTCTTCTGTGCCGAGGATGAACTGGACTCTCTGAGACGGTGTGTCTGCACAAACAAGATGACAAACCTTCATCACGTCACCTTCACCACCTGAGTTTTCTTTTTTTTCCATCTTTTACACTTACTTTTGATTACCTTTATCTCTTATGGCATTCAGTACGGTCTGCAAAGTAAGCTTTTCATTGTAAAGAGAAACCTGTTTCTTTACTGTACACATGACAATAAATGCTTTAAATCTTTGATGTTACCCGTTTGTGCTGAGGTGCTGTAGTTGTGTCTGAACTCACCATAGGTTGGTGATTCTCGTCCGTCGTCCCGATCTGAGCGGTCCCGCCGTTTCCGGTGATGTCTGTGTCCTCTGTGTCGATGATGCCGCCGCCGACTCTCTCGACCCAGGGGGACGTGGACTCCAACATACACTGCTCTGTGGCCTGAGGAGGGGAAACAGATTCAGACTGAGAAACACTGACCTGAGGCTGTGAATCTGATGAGATGTTCCTATATGTTACTGTAATACAAGTTAAAAGTTGTCTTAAAGTGAAATAACAAAGATGAATCAGAGGCCAGAAGAGTTTAAGGTAAAAAACACTGAACTAAAGTCTAAACTAATACACCAAGACAGTGGTTCTCAACCAGGGGGGCGCAGAGCACAGGACAGGAGGGGTAAAAAAAGAAAAAAGCCAGAAAAAACATGGACTCACTGGCTATTAGTACAAAGGAGATGCAGCAGATTTCCCGCATGTAGCAAGTGGTTGGAATATTACAATGTTTGTAAACGGTGGTGGTACCCCTGTGTAAAGACCCCATGTAAGCTCTTAAGTATAATAGAAGCATATACGTTCTAGTCATTTCAAATTTTTGTACATGGATATGGATATAATAATGATACCAAATTATGTGAAACTGTATAATTTGTATTAAAAATTCAAAAATGTAATGTGAGAGTATCTCTGAATCCAACTTCTAGATGCTTTGCACAAGGGACACAGGTTACCTCTCATGTACATGGAGGTTATGTTATCTGATAGTTTTCTTTTCAGCATTCATGTTAATAGGTTGGACTGGCTTCACTGGTTTAATAAGAAGTGCATGTCAGGAGTGTGTCAACATTCATAAAAACAAAACAGATGCCTAGTTTTTCTCATGCAAAAGCAAAAACACAGAGAAAAGCACTATTTTTCGTAACATTAACATAATATCTGCGACGTTTTAAATAAATTAAACCTTTTATTATGGTTCCAAGGCTGAATCATGTGAAAACCATGTGCATCTTCTTGAAACCCAGAGAGGATTACTCCTACTTGTGTTAAATTAGAGCATGAACTAAATTGGTTGCAATTGGCCAGTGAGTGAGGATCACATATGAAACATGACGTCATGTTGAGAGGGATTTGTCCAGATTGTCTGGTGGACAAACGCCAGAGGCAGCTAAAAACAAATGAACTATATTATGCAAAACTGGATGACCCTTGGATTAACTAAAGTAATTTGTTGCTATTTATGATTGTTTTAAAATCATGCCACATGTACAATCAGAAATATTACTTACTGCCATTAGATGTATTTTTTGTTCAAATGACTTTTGATGTTTCTAAGTTTAAAAATACTAGGGCTGAACTGAACAGCTGAACATTAATAACTAAATGGATTTGAGGAATCTGAAGTGCTTTTATGATTTGCAGCTTTAAAGAGCATTAAGGATAACAAGTGTGGAAACTTAAGTAAGGTACATAAAATCAGCCCCAACGTGGGTAGAGTAGCCAAATAAACAGACATTTATTCATGCTATGAACTGACTGATGTATCCATGTGTAAATACAGGCTAATTCCTCTTTGCTACTTTTTGTTTGACTGTAAACATAAGAGTGTGTGTACAGATGGATGACTCACTCTCCAGTTCTTCCTTCTCAAAATTAGTGTAGAGGGTTGAGCTGGTCTTCCCCCGGTCCAACACCGCCTCCTCATCGCTCCCCTACACAACACACACACAGAACAGATGAGTTAATCAACAGGATGAAGGAGGTTCATTTGGCAAAGATTTATCCATTTATGGCACAAGTCAGGGTATTTCTAGAAATCCTCTGTTTTCTGAAGAAAATTACACTGGTCACCTCACACATACCTCTTGATTTGTGACTGACTCAGACTTGAGTTGACAAGACTAATATTAGGCGTCAGCCACCATCAGTGTCAACAAGTGCATATTAATCTTCTATCTGTAGTAGTGCCTTTAAATCATAATCACACCCATCACTATATAAATGTATCCAGCATGAGATATAATGAGTATAATGATGGACCTGCCTGACTCATCACATCTGCCTGTTCACATCAGGATGAGATCAGGATCATAGTAACATGTGGACATCAGGGCTGTCAGTAACACAACAGGAGATGAAACCAGATAAATATCAGAGGTTGAAGATAACCTGAGACCCAAAGATGAAGTATAGACCTGTCTATTCATGGACATAATGCATTCACTAATCCTAACTTTAACCCTAAAACAAAGTCTGAATCCTGTGAGGAATACTTATGACTTCAACCACTTGTGAAAACTGACTTTTCCAAGACATGAAAACTATATAAAAACCACAATGACCAAAGCAACAATGCACAAACTACGCTAAAAAAATTTCAGGTGAAGAAATTTGCTTCTGTTGTTCCCTCCAGTGTTATGGTTTATGTTCAACAGGACTAACGTATTTGCAGAATATGAACATATAATAA
Source organism: Fowleria isostigma (assembly GCA_029814645.1). Classification (NCBI taxonomy): domain Eukaryota; kingdom Metazoa; phylum Chordata; class Actinopteri; order Kurtiformes; family Apogonidae; genus Fowleria; species Fowleria isostigma. Next base: position 23,917,927 of record JAPTGZ010000009.1, read on the forward strand.
ATTTAAATCATATTTAATGTCTTTCAATTTTTCATTCAATCCGTTTCAGCTTCTACCAATAAAAGCTTTAACTCATAAAACCTAAAAACCCAAAATTAACATTAAAAATAAAGAAAAACTCAGCAAAACCAGTCAATTAATTTAAACTATCCTGTGACATTCTGGGTTAGGATGTCATTGTCTTTCCTTCCTCTCTCTGTACTTTACAGCCTTGAAAATCCTCTTTTTAGAGTAAAATAACCACAACCTCCAAGCTGCAACTACATCATGAAAATGGACAGTTTCGACCAAAAAACATATTTTATGTGGTGTTTGCTTTTGTTGGGATTTGGTTATTTTAATACCACGTGTTTCATCATGGCCACATGTTCCACCAAAGCAACCTCTGTCTTGATACGATTTTCCAAATGCACTATTGTAGCATCCTGCATTCAGAATTTGGAAGCTTTTTCATATCTTCTTAAACACACGCTAATACAAGCCATTTACTAGAACTCAAACAGCAGCTACGGCCCTAAAAACCATGGGGAAACTCCATAATGCCATTAGAAAAGTAGCTAGAACTAAAATGAAATTCAAAACCAAACTGAAATACTGAATGAACATCAACTGTCAGAAGTCTGACGAAGACCAGACATGTCTTCACAGTTCACACATATACACAGACAGACACACACACACAGGAAGCAGCGTTTGGTTATTATTCCACAGTGACACTCGGTTTACAGCCACTGTCTGTTTGTACAGCAACATGCTGACACACAGCTCGGCTTAAAGAAACACACGCATTCAATCCAGTATCAACTCTGACTTCACACATTAATGGACATCAAGGTCATTCCAGGTCAACTCACACAAAACATGAACCTTTACTCTTTAGCTCCAGGATTTAGATGAACACATTGAAAACAGTGAAACTCTACTCCAGACCCATGACTTTAAGTTTGTCACAAAGGTATTTTTTCATTAACATGCTATTGTAATCAAGAACATATTAAAAAATAAGAATAGTTTAAAGAATATCAATCTTGATCTTATTAATCTTACAAAAATGTCAATGATTTTAGCCTTTCATATGGGAATATAAGCTTTTTCTTTTGCATCTGATATTTACTTATTTAAGAGTACAATTAGTTTTACTGTAATTATTACAAATTAACTAGCATAATGAATAATGACATGTTCTGTGACTTGGTGTGGACCCATCAAATCTTGACAGCATTCACAATATTTGTCAATTAAATCTAATAAAAAGCATAAAAATGCAGGTCAAGTTGGTATTTTTTGTGCAAAACACAGAGAAAATGTGTCATAAAAGCATTCATTCAGCACTTGAGGAGCTGAAACCTGTGAACTTCTACAATTTCTGAATCAAAATCGTCCAAAAACTTGTGTCCACAATCAAAATATTAACCAGTTTTATAACTGTTTCATTGATAAATGGTTGCATTTAAATAATTTAAAAAAAGAAGTTGTGTCACTGGTGCCAGACGTAGTCGATCTTCAATCATCCCGACAGGATGCAGCGGCCGTTGCATTCTGATGATGCCATGAAAGTTTATATGACCGGGGAGTGACGGGACGCCGAGTGCCAGGTCCATTCACCACAGATAAATATAGAGTTCACACAGTGCAAAGGATTCCTGCACATCATTCATCACACGGACTCAAGGCGTGGATTTGACTTTATATCTGAATGAGAACACCACATCGCTCCTGATGGGTCACTGCTTTCATGTACTTTACTGACACTGAAAAGAGCACCAGTCAAAGGCCAAATGGTTGACACCAGTGTGGAAATAGTCATGAAGTATCACTCTTAGTTTGGTCCAACACTAGTGACGGTTGTAACACTCTAACCTTTAGGAGAAATGATAACACTCAAGTGATTACATTACAAAGTGTCCAGGCGTCCCCGTCAACCGTAGCGGACCAGCTGAGATAAATAACCCCTAAGGAGAGTCCTTGTTTGGATCCAGGCCTCCACCCATGTGTTGGTACTAGAGCTGCACAATATATCGTTTCAGCATCGTCATCGCAATGTATACATGCACAATAGTCACATCGCGGCTGTGGCACAGGCGGTAAAGCGGGTCGTCCAATGATCGAAGGGTCGGTGGTTCGAATCCCGCCTCCAACTGTCCACATGTCAAAGTGTCCTTGGGCAAGACACTGAACCCTAAATTGCTCCCAGTGAGGCCTGATAGTGCCTGGCATACTGGCAGCCCACTGGTGTAAAAGTGAGTGAAGGTGAAGCTTGCATTGTAAAGCCCTTTTAGTACCATTAATGTGTAGAAAAGCACTACATAAGTACAGACCATTTACCATCGCAGGTCCTGCAATGTACAAGTCAAATGAATTCAACATATTTTCATCTAATTTCAAGGGTACCTGACACATACTGCATGCAGTAATCCAGCAATCACAATTGTTCAGTTTGCTGAAACAGACCATACCCTTGCACATGGAGTGAGTCGCTGTTAACTTTGAAAAATGAGCAACAAACAAGAGACAATCAACAAAAATGAGGAAGAAAATTACAGGAAAAAAAGAAGAAAATCACTGAAAACAAAACAAAAAAAAAATCACCAAAAACAAAGAAGAAAATTGCAATATATATTGAAGAATTAAAATAAAATTGGAATGTAAGTTTTTCCAACATTGTGCAGCCCTAGTTGGTATCTTGTACATCTCCAAAGGGAAAGTTTAGATTATAATTCATCACCATTTTATCATAACATTTCAAATGTTGCAGTGTATACTTTATCAGTGAAACTGTTAACTTCCTTCCTAGTTGACAGTAGTAATGGACCTCTAGAGTTATGACATTTATGAAGAGATAATTCTCTATCACAAGGCTGTTTTTTGCGAAACTCAAACATGGCAAGCTTGAGACACCAAGACATGTTTACTAAATATTAAACTTTAAGGAACTGAAAGTCTACTTTAAATGAGTCATTATCACTTCAACACTAGTTCCTGATTTTAAATCCCTATTCTGTTTTAGTGAATTCTTTTTTCCAATAAAGAAGCACACATACAGCAGACTGTGAACCACCATGAGCTCATAACAGACAGAAAATATAGTATCATGCTGAGCTTCAGGCCATAAGGTAGTGTTTTTAACCTGATAATGACACCAAAGTAAAAACACCTCCATTTAATAATAAAAACTGTGCTTTAGATCATGAAATGTGCTACCACATCAAATGTATTACCACATCATTAGTCTATAATCTTTTACCCCCCACACAGTCCAAAGCCAGGGGGGTTTCAGATTACTTATGTCATCTGGATTCTAGCAGTTTCCACAATATTCTGCTATATGTAGGCATTGTATTTGTACATTTTTGTTGAGCAGAAATGGTATCTAAAAAGCATTTTTACTGAATGGTTTAAATACTGCAGTTACACCTCATAATCATATGGAAATCCACAAGGAAATTGCTGTGTGATAATTTGATACAGTCTTTTGCTAACCTGATTTTCATTGCTCCTGTAACAGCAACAATAAAGGTCTATTCTATCTATATAAGCAAGATGTTTTAAACCAATTTAGGACATTGTTTTCAGGGATATTCAGAGGAAGCAGCTTTTGTCCAAAATCAAACACATAATACAAGCACAAGTATAAGCACAGTTGAAGAAATATGCACAAATGACGAGACTCAGAATTAAGTGTCCTCATGTCTGGTTGTTGCAGATTTTCCAGATCTAGAACTTCAACTAGCTTACAGAGAGTTGCTCCCACTCAGAAGGTGCTGATGAGGCCTGGCTCCCAGTCTGCATTCAGTTCTTCCCTAAGACGTTAGTATGGGTCAGGGGTCATGGCTCTGTCCACACCACACTGGGAAAACCTTTCTTTATGAATTTTTCTGTCTGAGTGCACAGAGGATTCCCTTTCATTTGCGACTTCAAATAGTGTTTTGGAGCCCATGTGGCAATAGAATGTAGGGATGGGTACCTTTCACATTTAAACCAATATTTTACCGATACTCTGTATCGATACCCAACGGTACTCGTTTTTGGCACTTTTTGTGTGTATATGTGATGATTAAAGTCATTACACTAATTTTTTTTTTTTTTTGGCGCCACTTCTTCTCCCCTGATGCTGGCTGTAGGTGAGGAGTCACTGGTTGCTGCAGGTGCAGTGTTAGTGCCTGGTGCAGGAGTCACAGCCTGCGCTCCTTTGGTTCTTTCCAACATTGCACATTCCTCCCCTTCAGGTGTAGATTATGTTTGACTAACCCTTAACCTGTGTAGCCCACGAGTAAAGGCACCCACAGAGTCGGGCATACTTAAGGTGGGCGCCACTGAATGCGGACGCAAAGTGGATGTCCACATCTGCCGCAGACGTCCACATAAAGCTCCAGACACTCCTCCACTCTCTCCCCGACACATGCAGCAAGTACCAAATGTGGTACCGTTTGACTCGGTGTGAATCAATACTCAGTAGGACTGACAGAATTCAGTCAGTACCAATAAAAGTATCAAATTCAGTACTCATCCCTAATAGAGAGTATTAAAAAAACTCAAAAAGTCTGGCTCTCAGAACAGTGGCTGCAGGAAAGACAACAGAATAAAGTGATGGTAACCTTTTACTTGCATTGACAACTAGAAAAGCACTCGGACAGCGCAGACCTCCACCAAGCATGATAGTTCTCCCCATATTGTGACTCACACCAAAGTAATAATCCTACATTTATCTTTATCAGTGACCTGACTGTTTTTTTGGTTTTTTTTTTGTGGAGTTATATGCACA
>JAPTGZ010000009.1:23979878-23990606 GCA_029814645.1 Fowleria isostigma
ATCTGTCATATTATCTCAACTTACTAAAAAAGAACACAATCAAAATAATTATTGAATAGGCTAATTTTATTATTCTTTATCTAATTAGTTAATTTAGATGACATTTTAGTATATAGTCATTTCTTAATTTAAAGACATGTTCATAATGAACAAAAAACCCCCATTTTATTTTATTTTATTTTATTTTATTTTATTTTATTTTATTTTATTTTATTTTATTTTATTTTATTTACTCTTTATAAGGATGTATGCAAGATATATCCTATGGACTTCAAAAGTCCCTCAATGATATATTGACCCTTCTATTATTCACAGAGACATGGGTTTTTGGTTGTTGGTGCATTACGTAAAAACAAAAAAAAATCAAACCCTTTATGCAATATTATAGATAATTATTATTCATCAGAGAAGAGAAATGACTTCATGTGCTTTTTTTTTCGTGTGTTTTCTTCAGTTTTCTAACAGAGTGAGTACTGCAGGAAAAATCACTGCTCTGCTGTCTTGGTGAGTGTTGAAGGAGGATGTGGAATCTTTTTCATCTTTGTAAGTTTCATTTAGTTTATTTTGTCATCTTTTCCTTTATTTTATTTTTATTATTATGTTTTCTTTCAGTCTATGTCCTGTTGTGCTGATGACTCCAGTGTTTGCTGTAGCCGACATCAGCCGTTGTCAGGCCAACTTCAGTGAACCCTACAGGTGAGGAAACCGAAGACAAGCAGGACCGAATTAGTTGGACAACATAAACATATGTTTTTGCAAAATGTTTTGGCTATTAAAGATACAAAGGAAACTGAACCTCATTTTGTATGAATATGGTGTGAAGAATGTTAAATCATTCTAACTAGACTGGAAATGTAACATGGAAATATTATCTTAATCCTTGTGCATTTGTCTGATAAACTACCTTCTGGACACCAAATATGCACACTAAAAAAATCTCAGCATGTATCAGTATTTTTTCTGCATTAATCTCTTAAACAACTTCAGCTCTGCTCAAAACTACCAAATGTTTAATAATTTTCCTGATTTTAACCCTTTAAATGTTTGAATATGTGATACCCCTGTTGTGTCTTGGATATGTCAATAACATTTATTTCATTGCATTAGTATTTTCATTCATTCATTCATTCATTCATTCATTCATTCATTCATTCATTCATTCATTCATTCATTCATTTTCTGAACCCGCTTTATCCTCACTAGGGTCACGGGGGTCATAAGGAGCCTATCCCAGCTACTTAAGGGCAAAGGCGTATTTTTATGTGAAATTTAAAAGTGTAGTTTCATTTTAAGTCCAAGAGTCATTTTTTGCCATGAGTCCTGCACCAAACAACAACTACTTATGCAAGGCAATGAGCATTATTGCATATCTTTGACATGTTCAAGACTAATTTAAAACAATGCATGTATTATTAAATGGAAATTATTTTATTAATATTTCTAATAAAGCAAGTGACATCACGTATTCAGACTGGAATTTTAAAGCTTAAAATCTTAAAAATTCTTGAACATTTGGGTGTTTTAAGCAGAGCTGAAGTAGTGTAAGATATTTACACAGAAAAAAGCTGAAAAAAAATTGATATATGATGATTTTATAGTAGTTTTTGCAACTAAATTTTTGGCTTGAAGGTTCCCAGACAGTGAAAAAAGTGTCTCTAATTCACAACAGATCTGAAAGAGTAAATGGTATTAGATTCAATAAATTTGCCAAAAAGAAACCTTCTTGCAGAAATTCATGCCTTAAGGTCAACATCATAAATGAGAACTGGTTGTCAGTGTCCCTACCTGATTAAATAAAGGTTAAATAAATGAAAGATAAGAGCTGTAACACAGTGATAACAGCAAATATTTTTTTTAAATGACAAAATTGTAAAAAAAAAAAAAAAAAATGGCCAGCGACTTGAAGCTTATTTGTCCTTTTTGTCCCTTGTGGTGCCCTGTACTGACAGGTGTCTGCTGATGCACACGGGAGCTGTGTTTCCGGTCTCACGCCACCATCAGCCAGTTGGAGCCTGTAGCATCATTCGTAACTACTGCATCTCCATCTTCCTCGCCTCCTTCCTCCTCACCCTCATCAGCATCATGGTGAGTCACATGATGCAACCAGGAGTCACATGACATGAACAGCATCACCTGATACAAGTCTTAGCTGTATGAACTTTAACTCCACCAGGTGCTAATGGGAAAAGCTCGTCGAATCTACCGTCGAGTTGTGAGCTGTAACGGTTACCTGGGCAACCAGGAGCGGGCATCATTCCGTGTGATGGACTGGAGGATGCTGTTGTACCCAATGATCTTCATCTTCTGCTGGGGCCCAGGTGAGTGTCCCCATCTGCATCACATTGCCATGGTAACATAATACAGACTCTGATATGACACCATGGCAACAGATGAGACATACAGTAGTGTCACCATAGTAACATGAGTCAGACCATAATGTGACACCATGGCAACAGATGAGACAGATATTGATTTGACACCATGGTAACACGAGACAGACTCCAATGTGATACCATGGCAACAGATGAAACAGATGCCAATGTGTTACTATGGCAAAAGATAAGACAGACTCTGAAATGTCACCACGGTAACACATGAAACACACTCATCATAGAGCGTCAGATAAGACAGACTGACTGGTTCTGGTTTGTTGCTTTTCAGCTGTGGTTCTGGCTTTTCTGTGGTTGGTGGCGCCCTCTAGAGGTCATGGAAAAATTGGAGTTTTCCTCTACATAGCACAGGTCAGTCTGCACCACAACTCTTTAACTCATAAGCAACTGTTTGTGATCTGAAAAAGTTGTAATTTTTGTCACTATTTTTTGAGACTTTGAACAGTCTCAATATTTAGTGCAAACAAGTTTTAATTAAAAAAATATACTGATATGTGGTGAAGGAGTTTAAAGACTGGACTTTCTGTGGCCTACATACATTAAAAATATTTGTAAAATATTCGTTATATGGATGCCATTGGTGTTGTAACTGTTTTTGATGAAAAATTATTATAAAAGCTAATAACGAGTATATTTTAGCGTGTTATATCAGCATTTTGTGATATATTTTAGGATTTTAGGAAGTGGCGCTTTAAGTTAAAAAGTGAATAGGCCTTTACTTTTCCTCTCCTCCACCTCTCTGCTTAAAACCCAAAAGCATCTACTGATCTGAAATATTTAAGAACTTTTGAACCATTAATCCTATCAACACAGTGAAATAGTTCAGGTAAAATGCAGTTTCTCAGCTTTTCAACAGCTTCAGATTCTTTTTCAGAGATATCCATTGTCTTTGTGGTGAATGTGGAAACATCATTGTCTTCTGAAATATTGGCTCATACATTTTGACAAATGACAATGGTTGTAGTTGCGTGTTTGAATGTAAAATTAATTATATATTTTACTGGAAAACTCATGCTTCTTTCAATTTGTTTTTGATATAATAACCTGTGAAATGACTGATTATCACTATAAAAAATGCAAAAGATAATGCAATAAATAATGATAAATCACTCGGCAATAGTTAAATAAAGCTTGAAAATACAGGATAAAGACTTATTATGACAAATTATTGTTTTTTTTTGTTTTCTCTTTTTCGACACTTTGATGGTGACTCTCGTGCAGAACTCATCTCCACTGGAAAAAAGTGACAGTTTTTAAAAATCACTTTGTTTTTTTATTAGTGTTTTCTTCTGTTTCCTGAAGAACCACATTGCCCAGTTGGAAGATGATGCTCAGTGATATGTGTTTTTTTTTTTTTTTTTACAACTTTATTTATCATTTTTTCATACCAATAAGGCCAACATTTTAGGCATTTTCTTAAAGTCATGTGCGTTTTTAATGCTCTATTAGACCAGTAAAATAATTCAGGTTGTGAATGAATGTGTTGACAGTAGATAAAGAAATGGGACATGTAAAGACAGTGCGTGACTTTCTTATTAGTGGTTTTATGTCTCCTTTTTGTTCCTCCTCAGGCCTTAACGTCAGCGTCTCAGGGTTTCCTGAACTGTTTGGTGTATGGTTGGATACGAGGTCAAATCCGCGGTGTCAGTCGGACAGTTTTATGTCGAAGCGTGGACACGCAAACACCTCTGCTGAGATCACAGAAGACCAGAGGTTACCAAAGTCTACGCACCACAGGCTGAACAGAAACAGGAAAAATCAAAACAACGAAGAAACTGAAAGTGAGGAGGGAAAACACCACAGAGGACGATCCTGAAGCACTGAGGGGACAGAAAAGGGAAGAAGAAGAAGAGGAGGGAGTTTACACCAAGAGGAAGAACGATAACAAAACAGGATGTGAAAAGACAAAACCTCACAGGTGGTCTGACTTTGATTTATAGAAAACATCACATGACCTCTGACAGAGATGCTCCTCAAAGAACGGTTTGTATTTTCATCATGTTTGGTCCAAAAAGAATGTTTCAACCGGCGCTGATCTCACCTGTTCACTCTGTGGGCCAATCCAAAGGCTGTAAATAATGTTTTATATTAATTAGATGCTCATCATGAAACAGGTCTGCTTCTGCTTTTTATAGCTTCTTTTATTTTTATATTAACAACATGAGACTTGCAGATTGTATCAGAAAAATAGAAGAATCATAACTGAAAGTAATGCAAATTTCTTTTTTTCTCACTAAAATAAAGATGCTTTTTCAAGAACCTGTGCAGTATTTTATTTGTCAAATATTTAGAAAATGTAAGTTATTCATAGTGAAACTCTTGAATCAGTGCTCTGCAATTGAGAGCAACAAATGTCACAATAAACCAGCAAAAGGTGCAAAGAATCAAAATCTAAAGTTAATGTAGGCAAGAGGTACTGAACTTCATGTTATTTTAATAGAATAGAATAGAATAGAATAGAATAGAATAGAATAGAATAGAATAGAATGAAGACTATTAAACCATTTTAATTTCAAATTCAATCAGAAATAACATAGTAAACATAATGAACATTACCTTCTTGCCGGTGTGCAAATCAGTTTTCAGTGTCAGCAGCAGAATCAAAACATTGTGATGCTTTTTTTCTCAAGATCCAGTTTAATTTTAACATCCGTTTCATCTGATTAATACTTTTTTGATATATATGTCTTTTATGTTATTTTTGTCTTGTTTGTCATGTGTGATATTCATCAATTGTTACACCATGGTATAGAAAAATAGTGTTAAGTACAAATATCTTTGTTGTCAGAAAAACAAGTACTCAGAAAACACAGATACTGGAAAAATGTAATGATAAATAATAGGTTCTAGTTTTTTTTTTCCTATTTCTGCCTTTAAAAAACCAAGTCATCAGAAGGAAACAGAATAAAAACAAAAACCTGAAAATACAGACAGATGGAACACCTCAGTATCTGATGGATGAAATGCATAAATGTGCAAACCCAGCGGCTGGAATAGGGCGTCTGGTGTAACACATAGTACCATGTGTTACTGTTTTGTTAGTGTACATCGTGTTTTGTTCTGTTCCCTCTGGATGGAACCGTCTGTTCTGGTGCCAATAAAACCTCTTTGAGCTGAACTGAATTGGATCATTGCTGATCAGGACTCTAATCCTCCACTCTGACCTCTGCTGTGTTTCTGAAATCCAACCGTGCGTGAACATCCTGAGGCCCCGTTCATTCATCCATTGGTTCCTTCATTCATTCATTCTGACAGAGTTGTCCTGATGTAGACCCTGCTTCAGTCTTTGTCTGATGTGGTGTTTGGCCAGAATCTACAAACAATGACCTCCTCTTTGATTTGACGTCACATGGATGTGAAAAACTGAAGGTTCATGGTTTCACCTTCAACTCACTGAAAACATCCAGACGTTTTCAATGAGATTACACAAATTCTAAAAAATGCATTTAAAGATTTTTAAAATTTATTTGAAACAAGATTTGCATGTTTTACAAAATAAATTAAAGCTGTATCTTAGAAAGTCTATCAGTCTTTATTTTGTTGCATTTTGATACACTTACTCTTTGCACCGACTACTGGCTTCATTTTATTTTCTCTATTTTTCCGTACTTAGTTTACAGCTTATTTCTTTTAATGTGTTTTAGTTTAGTTTGAATAGTTTAAAGTGTACAGCTTACTTCTTTTATTTCATTTTAGTTTAGCTGAGCTGTTTACATTAATTGTGTGAAGGTAACTCACAAAGTAAGAATTTCATTACACGGTACTGCTGTAGATACAATAAACTTCTTGAATCTTTAATAAACTACATCTCACCACATTCCTGTTTTTAACATGAAGATGAGATGGAAAATAAACGAACATTTTACAAACACATTAATTTAAATGTTTCTTATACAATTTGTGTGTACTAGTTTGCATGCACAATTTAGAATTTTGCATGTGAACCATAGTTTGCAGGTGATTTATTGAGATTGCCTGTGCAAATGACAACAGGTGCAAACGTGTTGGAGACCACCTTGTTTAAATGAGGATTTTGCTTGTTATCCATGATAGTACATGCAATGGAGACAGTACACTGGAAACATAGGATACTCCAGCACTATGGTAACAGTCCACTACAATGACCCAGACTCAAGGAAATGTACAGTTGTCAAGAGTTTTGTCATTGCAAGTGTTGCGTTGGCACCTGCAGGTGAACATCTGTAAGGCTTGTGTGTACTTCAGAGAGAGCGAGAGAGAGCAAGCGAGAGCAAGGTACGTCACGGTACTTATGGAGAACTCTCTCCAGTTGACAAATGATCCACCCCAATCTGATGTATTATTCCCTGTCTGATTCATCTACCCTACTATCCCCCCCCTTCCAAAAATCAAAGTTTATTTACATGGCACTTAACATAAAAGACCAAAGTGCTTTACATCAAAAAAATAATTAAAATACAAGATACAAACAAAACAAATTACTCAAATACAAATGTACAAAATTGATAAAACATAACACACAGATAAAAGACCACTGGTTAAAACCTAAATATGCCTCAGTGCAAATGGTTAAAAGCCAGTTAAAACAAGTGAGTCTTTAAGCTGGACTTAAATAAGGACAGGTCAGTGTTCACTGGAGGGTGAAACATGCATTCTCTGCTTCTTGTTTCATTGTTTTGATATCTCAATAACCGGCCATGTGTGCAATCAGACGTACAAACCTCCTTTGCACCTTCCCTTGAGACGTGTTAAATATAAAGACTCAGTTTCTATGAGCAAAATTGTGTTGGAGTTTGATAAATCACTTTGCATGTTGTCACGGCCTGGCTCTCACAGCCATGATAAGGACTGGAGGACACCATGTTAAGTTAACAAAAAAAGATTTTAGCAAATATTTAAATTATACAAAATAATTCAAAATACAAACAAAACAAAAGTATGAGATGTGTAGATCAGTAAATATGTATGAAATGCATGTTGTATGTCTGAGAAACAAACAGAAAAAAGGATAACTGAAGAAACCCTCAGGAGGCTGGTGCATCTGCAGGGGAAAAAGAGCCCAAGAGCTTAGATTAATGTCCCCCTTTATATACCTGATCAGCAGGCCAGGTGTTACCAATAATCTCGTTACTCAGAGTGATGACCTGCCCACAGGGGTCGTCACAATGTGCTAAAATAATATATTTATATTTTCTCCTCCTTGCACATGCACAATTGTGTGTAAACGTCCCATATTACATATTCATTGTGGCAAATGTATTAACTGGCTCCAGATGCGCTGTTTTACACCTTTGAAAGACGCAAACCTTAGTACACACTGTTAGTAAATCAGTTTGTAAATTTTTTTGCATGTGCAATGAGTTTGCGCCCATTTTAATACACACAACCTTTTAGTAGCTCTGGCCCATAAACTTTTAAACTTTTGCACAAACAGTACAAAACCTATACTAAATAGAAAATTTGGTTACAAAAAAAAAGATTGAAAATAAATTGAATAGTTAAATAAGGAATTAAATGTTGAGCTGCATTAAACTGAGGAAGTGTCTGGTTACATAAAAAATACTTAAAGAGAAAAAGGACATGAAACACCACAAATGAGTCACTTTTTAATGAGATAAGAAAGAAATCATAAACAATTGAACTATTGTGAGCAGCAGATCCTTCTTCTAATGAAATGAAACTTATTCCTGTCTGTTAAAACGTTCATACATCCATCGTGACAACAATAATGTAATTGATGAACCAGTTTCATTTTTAACGTAATATTACTGTCAGATATAAAGACCATGCAACAAAGAATCAGTATTTATTTATTAATTTATAGCTTTTTTGAATAAACTGGTGTTTTTTCTTAGTTGGTTTTGGTATGATAAGCTGCTTCTAGAATGGTTAAGTTATTTTTGTGTTATGATAATAGTAGGAACAGTGTGGAAAATGCAAATTAAAAATTAAAGTAGTGACATACAGCACTGTGCAAAAGTTTTAGGTAGCCTTTAGATTTGTTGTTTTTGCAGTGTTGAAATGAACACGTATATATGGCCAATGACATATTAGGGTCGCACCACATGATATTTGATGAAATGGACATCATCGGACAGAGTTTGTTTGTATATTATGAGAGAAATTTAACTGCAAAAGCTTTGAAATTTTGCACAGAAATACAAAACCCTTTGTAAATCATGCCAAATAGGGCAGAAAATAAATTGTAATAGATTTAGAGTAATTTAAAAACAGCAGTCATGGCTGGACGGTCACACCACATAATTTTTGAAAAGGTGAACTGAGTACCGTACATATATCAGAAATATATAGAGAATATATATAGGAGAGATACTACACATAGATTGTATATTTTTGTACATTTAAACCTTTTTTAACTTAAAAAAAAATACCACCGGACAGAATATTTAGGCATCACGTCATTGACCCATATTTATTTCTTAGTCTCTCACAGGAAATATGTGCACAGCCTTAAAAAACACAGAAAAAACTGAATTAAATGGGTTGTTATATATTTGTGCATACTACAGTAAAGTATATACAGCAGTAAAAACAAAAGTTTAGGTGAAAAAAAAACAGCTTCCATAAACCAAGACAATCATATTTAGTGTGACCTTCCTTTTACACTTAAGTCATGTCTTTAATCCTTTTCTTCAGCCAGTATGACATTTTTGGTGTTCACTTTCCGATTTTTTATTCCAGGTTTCATTCAACATATGTCAGATGTTTCTAACGGGTCACATTAAATACTGACTTTAACCATTAGAACTCATTTAGTTCTGTTTTTGGTGTGTTTTAAGGTTGTGCACATATTTCCTGTATTTTTGTTGTTACTGAAGAAAAGAGACTGAGAAATAAATATGCATGTTCAATTCAATGCAGCAAAAACAATAAATCTAAAGGCTGCCTGACACTTTTGCACCGTATTGTATATTTAATGTTATTTAATTTGGAAATATGCATCCATTCCATAACAATGGACGCATAACAATATGATGAGACAAATGACGTGATCAGATCATTTGGTTCAAAAGAAGCATCAGGAAAGGTCTAGTCTGAGGTTTTCCCAAATTTTTATTGATCAAGACTCATGATACAAATATGACCAAAACTTAAAAAAATAAAATAAAGAAATATTCAGGATGAACCGCATTAACGTCTCCTTTCTTACAGACGCCCACTGTCAAGACATGATCAACAGATACAGTATTTTCACTCCAATAAAAGTAGAAATACTCTGTTACATATAAAAGTTCTGGATTCAAAATGTCACTACAGCAAAAGTTTAAGTATTTAACCCTTTAACTACCCCACCAAGAAAAATTTGATGATGAAAGGTTTTGTTTACACTTCTTATTCCCTTTTGTGGGTATTTTCTTGATTTTTTAAAATCACACTTACTAATATCAAGTCGAAAAGTGTTAAAAATTACTTACTAAGTTCATTCTTTCAACATATTCATAATGTACTACCACTAAATGTTTAATATTTGGAGCAACAGATGAACAGAGGTTTGGATTTTATAACAAATAATCCATTATTTTATATTGGCTTAATTTTTCTACTCTGACCATAAAGACACAAATCAACCACTTGGTTGGGCATGTTTAAAAAAAACTTAGATATTTAATTGAAGTGTTGTTGATTACCAAATAATATAATTATGTTCAGGAAGGTCTTTTATACTCTGATATGCCAAAAAAGTATTAATATCTTTCATATTTTTACCAAAACAGTCCATATTCTTTAGAGATTTTCATCTTTCTTGGCTCAGGTAGGTTCAGATAAGTTCGGTACTCCACTTATTGAATATAGTGACTCAAAATGGGATAAACCATATAGTTAAATCAGATGAAATACATAATTTGTTAATACTGAGGAGATTTTAAGTTCATTACTCCAAATCAAATTACATAGTGTCAAATAAATGTAAAGAAATAAAATATTCCTCTGAATGTGACTCAGTTGATAAATCCATAAACTGTCCCAGTTTAGGGAGAAAAACAAAGGCAACAACCTCCAATACTTTCTCTGAAATTCTCCAGATCCACACTAAACTTCAATTATACTCAGAACATCATGCATCACAGCCTCAAAAAAGAAAGAAAACACAGCAGCAGCAGCAGCTTCCTTCACATGCTGGGATTACTGGTTAAACATCATCAAGCTGCGGCACGGTGGTGTAGTGGTTAGCGCTCACACCTCACAGCAAGAAGGTCCAGGGTTCGATCCCAGCACCATCCACAGTGGGACCTTTCTGTGTGGAGTTTGCATGTTCTCCCATGTCTGCGTCGGTTGAATCCGGGTAGTCCGGATTCCTCCCACCAGTCAAAGACATGCACTGATAACTTAATTGGTT
>JAPTGZ010000009.1:24006650-24023156 GCA_029814645.1 Fowleria isostigma
CCTCCTCCTCCTCCCCCTCCCCCTCTCTTCCTTCGAGGCCCCGCCCTCTGTCCACTGGCCCCTCCACCCTCCTCTCTGTTGCCACTCTGGGCCCACAGGGCGTCGTATCGACCCGGGGCCTGGTATCCTGGTTGTCCTCGGTCCAGTGGGTCAGTGGACAAGAGGATCCAGATGGAGGGCAGGTTCCTGCTGACCGTCAGACTGTCCAGTCCAGCCGTGGGCTCCAGAGGCTCCCACACCTCCTCCACTGTGCTGTACAGCAGCTTCGTCAGCTGGTGCAGCCCCTTCACTCGCCGCTTCACTATCTCAGCACATGTGATGGCTTTGGAGACACCCTTTCCATTCGCTGTGAACACGATCTGTCGGCTCTGGGATTCTTTCTGTTGCTCCACACCTGCTTCCTCCACAGTGGGCGGTCCTTCCTGCTCTACTGTGTTGGTTTTTACCTCCATGCGACTCAGAGCGAAACGCAGCAGGTTACGGATCTTGCTGCCATCTTTGACTCGGACCTCAGGAGTGTCAGAGGGAAGACCAGAGAACGGACAGACAGGCGGATGCTCCACCGTCCGAGCCTTCGAGTAGTTCTCCATCTTTGGACAGACAGACAGACAGAGTGCGTTACTGATGTGGAGCAAAAACTCAACACTAAACCTTAACTATTAGTCAAAAATAATATTGAAATAAAAACTAATTAAAGACCACAATGAACATTTTAAACAGAATGTCAAGTAAAAATCACCCTGGTTTGTGTTTTCTTCCAATGCTTATGGTTCATGATGAACATAAATAAGATATCAATCTGCATTGCATTCTCTGTAGTTTTCCCAGATGCATTCTCCCACTTGGAACCGAACAATAAGACCAAAAACATTAAATCTCAATTTTCTTTCAGTCTACATTAACACAGGATGAGAACTTTACTGAAATATTTATTAATGTAGATATTACAAAAAATAAACGAGCAGTATTTATGTGTGAATTTTTGTTGAGGAAGTGTTTCCAATAGATGCACTAATCTCTATCAGTTTTAAATAAGACCACTTTCAGAAATACTTTTATAAACCTATATACCTACCTATAATACTTTTTTATAAACTTTTATAAATCATTGTTTTCCCCATCACACCTGAAAATCTCAACTAAATCTTCTCTATTCTTCTAAAGAAATGTCATGAAACCTTACTTATTTCTCACAGGAATTATACAAATGATCAACTTGAAGAACATGATGTATTGCTCTATTAAATGTTGACAGTCTACAAGATAATTCAAGTTACAGAGAATTTCATTCCATGGTGAAAACAACATTTGAACCTTTGACATTCATGGAGAAAAGCGTCCTACATATCAACTCCTTGTAAAGTTAAAAGCACCAACCATTCATTCAACCAAAATAACGGTGTCATATGTAATGAATGTACACTGACCTACTCAATGCATCATAGAAAATCAAACGGATATTGAATTAATATCCTTCAGTACATACAGCCTTAATTCTTAAGATAACAAATATTACATTTCATGGAGATTAGCGCGATGGTTGTAGACTTCTTACGCTCAGTCGATTGATAAACGCTGTAGGCTGTATCTTCATTCTGCTATACAGTAGCACATCATTAACTGTTACATTAAAATTATTTAGATTAAATTAAAAGTAAACCAAAAGCCTTTTATCGGTTAACATCTTCAGCTACAGGCTAATAACACGATTTGATTTCACTTCAGAAAAACTGTTAAATGTGTAAAATACCATGCTCTCAAAAATACTTGAATTCGGCGTCACGTAGATTAAATAAAACTGTCTGACGATAATGTTATTGCTCTTACCTGGCGTTTATTCAGTTACTCAACTCTGCACATGTTGACTTCACCGGCCACACTTTACGGCACCGTGTGTCAAGGACAAATGTCGTAAATTGCCGGACTTTCTGTAGTTTTCTTTAATTTCAAAGTATAACACTACAGCGGTTTACCTAAAGTTTGCTTGTTTGTTTTCCATTTCAGCTGCTCCTAAAGTAAATATTGTATATAAATAAATAGGATTTGAACAGATATTTGTCAGTTCTCTGCAGCCACGTAATAGCAAACGTCTAGCAACAACAGTAAGAAAATTTCATAAAACATCACAAAATTTATCTTATATAGTAAAAATATTTATATGAAAAAATAACTGATACATTAAACATAAAAAATGATTTTTGTTCGGATTTAATCGGAATAGCACATATAAGAATATACAGTGAACAATAGAAAAAAAAAGAATTGTTTATAAAATTGTTCCAAAAATGAGAAAACAACTACATAAATGGCAAATTAACGCACTTAGAAACAGAAATCTACATATAGATAGTATGTTCACATTTTCTAATCGTGTCTTTCAGTTGGAAAAGTTATTTATGAGCTTGTGTTTTATTATGAAAGTTCGCTGTTACAACCTCTTTTCCTGTGTCGAAGGTCACTCTTCCGGTGAAGATGGCGGCGCCGGACGAGTTGTTTTGCTGGGAAGGAGACTGGGGTTTACCGTCTGTCAACACAGACTGTCTGGTGGTTCTGGTGAGTCTTTTGTCGAACCAGTCCGGACCGAGCCAAATTGGGCTAGAGTACTTTTTTACACCCACAAAACCCAGTTAAGATACTCAGAACCAGCTGCTAATGTTAGCATGCTAACTGATGAAGAGACACGAACGGACACGATGATCCCTGAGACATCTGTCACTGAATGAATCGATCTGTATTGATCACTGCCATAAAGATGTAGTTATGGTTTTAAAAGTCAACAGGATACATGTCGTCTGTTTAATCTAAACATATCAATAAAGCCGCTTGATGAGTTTGTCGGAGTAAAAGTTTATCAATCAGTGATGTTTCAGAATAAAAGCTGTTGTAGGTCAACTGACAGCTTCAAACACCGAGAAACAGTATTTTGCAGTCAGTCTCATGTTTGTCTCACAGTTTTAAGTAATGTCAAAACCTTAAAAGATTTCATAAAGCTTTTGACTGTTTAGTTTCAATAAAACACGTTACCAACATTCCTGAAAGTTAAAGTGGACTAAAAATGTAAATTATCGTAAATGAATTTAAATAAATAACATTTATGCTACAAACTATACTGTTTTCAGTAAAATAGAGAAACATGAAATGGTGAAGTGAGTCTTCCTCTGCTGATTGTAACAATATTGATTTGTACTTCACTTGTTACAGCCCACTGACAATTAGTTGATATACAGGGTGTCCACAAAATCTGTGTACATAGGGGATTTCACTATTTTACTTATTTATGTTATTTTTCCTCTCCAAATTGAATGATGGCTCTGTCTAAAGAAGAACGAAACGAGTTGGTACTCTGAAGTGGACGAGAAGGATGGTCTTATCGCAAAATTGCGGAAGTTTTAAGTTGTTTTAAAAAGTATGTATTTTTCACCATGTGCCCAGACTTTATGGACACCCTGTACATTAATGATATTCAATCTATGTCTGACCTCTTATTAGACTAGATGACCCATACCAATACAAATTCAATCACTGCTTTTTCTAAATATTCATAAATTCCTCTCGTAGTCTGTTTATTGACATGTATTCCTATCAGAACAGAAAAAAACATGAAAACTTGTTATAATGTAAAAATTTGATCATTATTAGATCAAGATATTTTTTGTCTGATGTTTTTATGATTCAGATGCTAGCCTGTCATGGTTTGCATGTTAAGAGAATGTTTTAATAACTTTTCACAAAATTTTAGTGTTATATGTTGTCACGGCATGGATGCTGCCTGGTAGAAATCGACCAGTACATTTTTAAAGGCTGACATTATAACAGTAACTTGTTAATAACATAGTTCTTGAAAAATCTTGTTGGCCTAACAGTTTAATTGGCCTAGCTCTGCCACCTAAGTTGGAATAACATCAGACTGTTTGAGACAATGGAGTATGAAGAACAGATTAATGGAGAAACACTGTACATTTAATATGCAAGACTTTATTTAGTTGTTCTGGATGTTTGCTTGTGATTAGGTGGCATTCAGCTGAAACTGACCTCAGTGGACCATACTCTGCTATGTATTTGTATGCTAAAGTCATTTTTAAAATGCAGTGGAAGTACAGAAGGAAGAATGAGTGGAACACTCAATGTTACTCATGGATCTATTGTAAGAACATTTGTCTTACCACATCCATGGTCAGTGTCATGGAGCCTCTACTTGACTGAACCCCTTCTTAGTTAGTGTTCAGTTGCATTCATGGTTGATCAGATTCAGTAACAATTGAATCTCTCCATGTTTCAGACTTTATGTTGCAGTCACACAAGAGTAACTTCACGACCAAGACACGCTTCATCAAAATTAAGAAAAACATTTCTATTTTGTATGGTAATGTGCATGTACAGAAGCCATATATAGCTGTAGTTATGGATATTTTTCCACTCTTACTGCTACAAGCCATGGCCCATCACTGGCCTCTTTCTTTGTGTGTTCGTGACTTTACCATGTGGTTCCAGTGTAGAGCTCCTGATTGGCCAGAAGGTGGAACCATAGACGCATCCTCAGCCTACTGGAGCAAACTTCACACATTACATCAACTCATTCAGAGAGGAGGTTTTCTGTTCTTATCCCTGAATGTGTGGCCAGTGATCAATGATTTAATAAGTAACATGTTTCCTGACAGAGTAACATCTCGTCATCAGTTAACAAAGTTAATATTCACAAACCCACTGAACAGTTTGAGGTGTTTGTGGTTGTGTGGCTGGTTTGAAAAATGTAACAACTGTCACAACGCACATGTTAACAGTGTGTTATTGAACAGTGTTTTCTCTTGATTTTCTGAGGATTTTGATGATGTTGGGTTTAAATAATTTTGCCTATGATTTTTTGAAGAGACAAGTAGGTGTTGGTTTTTTAAACTATCAGAACTTGGTAGGAGTTTTTGGCACTTGTGGATGATAGTTATTATCAGTCTTCTAAATTGGAATTGCTGACTCTAAGGGAAAATTATAGATCAAATGATAAAAGTCACTCTCAGGTAGACTTTTTTTACAGGAAGCTTTTTTAAATTTCTAAACTTATTGATGGAATACATTGACTTAAACTTTCAGTTCAACAGTTAGGCTATCTGGTGTCTAATTAAATGAAAGATTCATTTCAGACTTCAGTATTAGATTTTAAAGTTTCCTCTTTATTTCATTTGTTGCTCCTGCTCAGTCATGTAATCTCCTGTAGTACTGATGATATTTTGTACATTGACCAAAGAAGAAGAATGTTATGGATCCAGACCATGAATATATTCAGAAAACTGGATACTGTAGCAACACTCATACTTGTTGCCAATTCCCTCCAGTCGTTAGTCATAGAACTGTATTAGAAAAAAATCCTCCTCAGTCCAAAAATGACTGACCCCACAGAGCTCAGTGATAAAAGAGATGTAATAAAACACTGAGGTTTTATATGCATTTAGTCTTCTGGATGCCAAGAAAAGGTTTTAAAATGTAAAATGACTCATGAAGCTTGTTATTACATGAAACAGAGATGGAACACTCAAGGGAATGGCCCTTTATTTTCAAAGTTCAGTCCATTAATCAGTCCAAAGAAAACTAGACTGACAGAAAGTCTTATATGTGAAAAGTGTCAAAATGCCATTAGACTCTGGAGCTGTTTTGTTAAAAAATACTTTTCCATTCCTTTAATGTTGAGTGTTTAAAATATTTCCACACTCTGAGACTGTCAGCAGAGTTTAATGTGAGTGAGCAGTGGGCCTGTGGGATTGTGGGATGGGGGTTTGGGGGTGTGGGGAGTTATTGTGTGTGTTGGATGTTCTCTCTGTGGAACAAACGTCTTCACTCTCATCGTCACAGTCTGACATAACGGCAGTGGGTTTATGAGGAAATTCTTTCTCATATTTTCTGGTTGTAAAAGTTGAACGGAGCTTTTCTTTGAGTTTCCAGTAGATCTGAGTCACACCGAACAGGTTTTCCTGAAAGAGCTGAGATCAGCAGTCCAAACACACTCATACGCTCGCGTTTTTATTTATTTAGTTTAGAACTTCTGTTCCAGAATGAAGAAAAGTCCATTCAGAACTCCAGAGATGTTTACTCTAAGTTAAGACATCACTCTATCCTGTTTCTATAAAATTAAACCTGTAGCTTCAGGCTCATTCATTCATTCATTCATTCATTCATTCATTCATTCATTCATTCATTCATTCATTCATTCATTCATTTATTTTTATTTATTCTGAACACGTGAGTAAGTAATACAAATGACCTGCACACAACAGTATCTGATAAAATAAAGACATTCAACAGAATATATTTAAGTTCAATAAATCAAATGAATTCATTTACGCTTGAAAAGGAGAGGAAAGAAAAAAAACTTATTTAATCCCACCCCCATTTCTCACCAATGACTTGATATAATGAAATTTCAATGCTTTCTCCTGTCTATAAACTTCAAAACAGGACAATGAACAATGGGCCTATAGAGATTATAATAAACTCATTCAACAGTATTTATATTATATAACCAAAATATGTGTGAAACTAAAAAAAAACTACCAAAATATGTGTGAAACTAAAAAAAAACTACCAAAAAATAGTAACAGTGTCCATTCATGGTGGTGTTACCACGGGAAACAGTTAACATAGTAATAATAATTACATACCAACAACGGTTAAAAAAAAACTACAACGGCACAAATGGTAACTAACAACACATTCCAACAATGTGCAATAGCAAAGGGTAAACGATAATGCATACTGACTAGGTGAGGAACAACAAACATACATCAACATTATAACTGATGTAACATAAGTATTAAGACCCTCTATCTTTATACTGAGACCAGACCACATGTTTATAAAACAGTTTAAATCTACAAATATTTGGGCATTGCAGTTGTTGGATATCCAGACTGTTCCAGAGTTTCACTCCACATACAGACACACACAGGTTTAATCACAGCTTAAAGACAGCTTTCATCCCAAATGGATAAAACAGTAACATAGAAAAAATAATGCCTTGATGAATCCACTGGTGAATAGTACACAGAACAAATGTAATAACATGAAAAATGTGAAGATACAAGAAAGCAAGCATTATGTTAAAGGTAAGACTTTGACAAAAGCATCTTAAAATGAAAATGATGCCACAGGTGCAACAAGATGTAACAAGACAAAAATCACGTAAAAAGACAGAATGATACAAAAACATAAAAAATTAATCTGAGAAACAGAATAGAACAGTTGGAAAGGTCCAGAATTTTTGCAGCTTCACAGAAATTTAACAGTTTCATCTTTGTAGTAATGTTATTTTTTCTGGTAATGTCATATGTGCTTTTGTGGTGTGTGTTAACAAGCAGACAAACAGCTGGTTTGTCAAAAGCAGCTGCTGACATGCTGATCATATAGTATATTATGGTGTATATGTTTTCTCTCTGCAGGCCTACGCCCAGTTTGCAGGAGCTCCACTGAAACTTCACAAAATCTCCAACCCCTGGAGGAGTCCCAGTGGTGAGACAGCACCCATCATAATAAGTAACACTATAACAAACCATAACAAAATAATAATTATTTTTATGTTTTGAAGGTTCTCTTCCTGCTCTGAGGACAAATCAAAAAGAGACCATATCCAGACCCTCTGACATCATCATCCACCTCAGAAAACAGGTGAATAATGCATTTACGCTCATTAACCCTACAGTGCTCGATATTTTTTGCATTATTAGGAAAATATAGAAAAATGTCCATAATTACCTTTTAGCATATTGTAATTCAAGTTATCTGAGAGGATATGAGACTTCAGCATCTACTCTAATTCAGTATTGAGTATTTAATCCCCAATACATGATTGACAGTTTAGATTTACAAATCACTAATCAGATTCTGTCAGATGCAACTTGGTCAGGACTAAATGCTCTGCTCAGTGTTATACCATTGAAACATGGAAAAGTCATTCTACACTGAACAGCATTGAATGATGATAGGTCATCTGTATATTTAGTGTGTAGATTTTACTGAGAGAATTCAGATTCCTTAGTTTTAGCTCCATCAGACCACACTAATGACTTTATACATGCTTTAAAGTTTGCTATTGTTTTCTTTTCTGAAATGAAGTTTTACTTCTGACAGTTCAGCATGAACTGTCTTTCATACTGTTGTGATGGTATCCACACAGGCTAGGAACCCATTTAAAATCATTACATGTGTGTTTCTCCACTTAGGTACCACTAGCAGAACTAAAATGGAGACCTAGTACCTCACTGAAATAACTTGAAATCAAGGTTTGCTTCCCAGCCTTGTGTAACAAAACTCTTGCTGTCAATCAAACTCTGCAGGGAGCCATGCCTGCTCAAAACCTTTTCATAGATGCATAGCAAAACCGTGTAATGCGCCAACAGCAGCTGTAGGGACAGTATTGGTCATATTTTCTGACAGTGAACCCAGACGACGTTCAGTCAACATTGTCGATGTTTCCCTTCCATCTCGCTCCTCTGACCCACTTTCCTCTCAGCAGTCATCGCAGTTCCAAACCTTCGTCTGCATTCAGGAGCTAACAGGCAGCTGGAAGCCATTACCCAGCATGCTTGGTGCCTGTGGCTGCGGTAGGTCGGTCAGAAACCGCAGTGAGCGGCTGCAGAGGAAAGTGTCGGCTTCACGCTCCGGTGCACAGATTAACTGTGTTTCAGCTGCTGTTGCTCTGCTTCTGTGCAGAAGAAGAAGAAGAATGAGGCTCGTGATCGTCATGGACACAGTTCTTTTGGTGCAGCTTTCGATGTATGAACCATGCTAGTTTTGGTGACCTTTGACCTTCCTTGTGATCAGAAATGATGTGGTGAGCAGGTTGTGTGAATCAATTGTTCATGCATCAGGACAAAAACCCAGCCAGCCAAAGCAGTGTAAAGGATAACATGATAGGTGTGAATGACGGTCAGGGCAGCTGCTCACAGTGAACACGGAGTCTGTAAACCCACCATCCACCTCGTTTTGTCCAGTGTGATGTGGTTTGTGTGTTTAACCCTTCAGGTCTGGAGTCACACCTGTACAAGTGTCTGAGGAGCCAATAAAACCTGACAAATACCTGGGAGCATGTGTAGAGCTGCCTCTGAGCCCTCCTCAACATCTGGATCTGGATGTAAACACAGTGATGATTCTGATGGACGCGTGTCAGTCTGACTTTTACAGACATCAGTGTCTTTACCGTCTGATCTGATCAGGGTCTCCGTAACCTAAGATAAAATCGGAATTCTTACGATGTCCTAAATGAAATTTTTCCAGGTTTAAAAAAATGCATCACATCATGAATTTAACATTAGTTTCATTCATCCACATTTTTACTCTATATGGATAAAACAGATGAAATAAAGTTAACACCAGGCAGTCACTGTGCCCATTTCTTGCTTCAAATTGTGTCAAAGGTTATTTTAAATGGTAAAGTTTAGGCATACTTTTTTAGTTGCCTTTATTTACAGGTGCAGTGTGTAAGATTTACAGGGTTTTAATGACAGAGGATTAGTGTATAATCACCCAAGAATAAGAATCTGTATGTTTTCATTATTTTAGTATGAAAGGATTATAGCTACAGAGGAGCAGGGTTTCTTTCCTCAGACTTCAGTCGTTATTAGAAAGAACTGTGTTGGCAGAAGTCTGCACTGTTTATTTCCAATAAATTAAGCTTTAAACTGGAAATACTGACTACCAAGGGCAAAAGAAAACACAAAAAATATAAATCACAAAGACTTTCAATGGTTAGTGTTATATTCAATTTAACATTTATTTTTGAATTCCTTAATCAGGATTCATGTTTTTTTATTGGGCCAATGTTTTAATTATTTATTACTTTGAATTAAATGTTCTTTCCAACATTTCCAACAGTTGTCAGTGTCAAATTGTTTTCATGGGGAAGTTCACATTAGCTTTTGATCTTAGAAGCTACTGTTATCATATTGGTCTTCAGAAAATCCACAATCAGTCCACCTCTCATTACCTGGATATAAATTATATATTGTGATCAATATCGATCAGTTTGGAAACAAACAATGTTTTTGTGTTGTAATGTGGCCCAGTCTGGTTTAATGAAATCTTGAAATAGAACATGTAGTGCTTAATTGAAAACTTTTTGCAGATAGTATACTGTATTAAGGTAGCTGCACCTTTAGAGGTGTTATATACAGTCACTGAAAAAATTATTAGACCACCCTGTGTTTTCTTCAATTTCTTGTACATTTTAATGCCTGGTAAAACTAAAGGTACATGTGTTCGGACAAATGTAATGATAACAACAAAATTAGCTCACAAGAGTTCAGAGTTGATACTATCCATTTTTCATGGTTTTCTTGGTAATAACCCAAGTCACATAAGTTCTTACATCAATAGTTATGACATTGTACTGACAAACCTATGCTTTTAGACATTCCATGTTTTCTTTTTTGTCTGTTTTAGTCACATGATTTACACAGGAGTTCATACTTGATTGCATAACCATTTTTTTGATGACTTTTGATGGCCTAAAAATTTTTTCCATGACTGTATGTAAAGCTGCTATAATAAGAGACCAGCAAACACCTGCCTTTACGAGTCATGTTCTGCCTTCTCATTCAGTGTATCAGCAGAGTTTGATCTACAGCAGCTGGTCTCTGTAAAAGTCTTAAACTGAACTGCTTGGAACCTGCTAATGATCTGTGTTCTGGTTTGTGTGCTTCAGAAGTATAACGCAGACTATGACCTGTCAGCGAAGGAAGGCGCAGACAGCCTGGCCTTCATTTCTCTGATGGAGGAGAAGCTGATGCCAGCTCTGGTCAGATTCAGCGACATATTTCTGTTCTGAATGTGTTTATGTTGAATACAGACAGGTGCCAGCTGATCTGTTTCATCCTCTGCAGATCTATGCCTTCTGGATTGAACCCAAGAACTATGTGGAGGTGACTCGCCGCTGGTACGCCGAGCACATGCCCTTCCCCCTCAATTTCTTCCTACCCGGAAGGATGCAGAGCAGGCAGCTGGAAAAACTGCGACTGCTGCGAGGAGACGAGAGTCTGGAGTCCGGAGACGATCTGGAGAAGGAGGTGAGGCCCGATACGCGTGACGTAAAATGAGGAAAAACCGACTACAAACTACATTACTACAGAACTGAACAGAAAACCACCGCAGGCAGCAGCGGACGGAACACGTCTGCCTTTAATTGTGCGTCAGATCAGCAGCAGCAGTTCTTGGTTTTCCACTCTGTACTCAGATATGATTTCCATGTGTTCAAGTCTTCAAGTGGTTGGAACAAATTTCCACAGAGGAAAAACTCTTCAATGGATCTGTGTACTGGAAATGTGCCCCTTAGAGAAGTTCAGAGGTTAGAGTGTTCGGGGAAGAGCTGTTGAGGAATGGTTTGTTCATTCAGAACATCCACTTTTACAAGAAAAAAACACAGGCTGAGAGTCAGGTTAAAATCAGACAGCACGAGTACAGGTCAGGGTTGAAGGTACTCATCATCTCCTCACTGAGCATCACTAGTGACCTCTGACCTTTCCCAATCTTTCCCCTGAGAAAGCAACAACTGGCCAGGAAAAAATACATATTTTTATTTTCAAGAATCTTTTACATATTAAAGGATATATGTACATTTTTCTGAACATGTTATTTTTTAAGCAGTAGTTGTTTATTGGCTATGAAATTACATATTGACTGTATCAAAGTGATTTAACCCATAAAGACCCAGCATTATTTTTGTGTCAGTTCCCAAGTTAAATTTTCTCTATATTTAACGGTTTTTTTTTTTAACCCATAAAGACCTAAACATCCACCATCTAACAAAATCGTCTATTCATATAAACTGTTTAATCCCAGTTGATTTTTTTATTTGAAGTATATAAATGGATTCAAAAACCATTAAACATTTTAGATCACTAGATGCTTTTGGTTGGAAGGTTCATCTTTTGTGGGGTTGGAGCTGATCCTAGTTGACATTGGGAAACAGTGGGGTTGCCAGTTCATCACAGAGCTGTCCTGTAAAGATAAACAACCATTCACTCACACATTCACACTCCTGGGCAATTGATGGTTCTGTTTTATCTAAGTGATTATCATATTGCTTGATTATCTGTTATTGCTTATGTTTCTTAATTTCATGCTGATTTTGTCTCATGCAGGTCAAGTATGTGCTGACCATGTTACTTATTCATTAAGTGTTTCTTTTTACTCAAGGATAAATTTCAGGGACAGAAGACACTAGAGGAGAGGGCTCCATGGTGATCCACCTCTCCTCCTAACAACTAGCCTAAACAATTTTTTTATTTTCCTTCTATAAATGAGTGAATTCCCGATTCCTACTTTAAAAAAAACTAGCAGAGCTACCTGGCTGTCTGCTGTTTTGTCAGACCTTTTTATCCTTGCAAGTAAATGCTTGAACTATTGTCTGTTGTCTCGTCATTTTGGGTTTAATAGAGAAAAAAATCCAACAACAATTTAACACACTAAATTAACCTAAAATAACACTTAAAGCTAATAAAAACTAAACAACAAATACAGCGTTCAAAATAATTTATACTACATTGAATCAAAAACAGCAACATGAAAGAAGTCTTAAAACCTTCACATTTTGGTAAGTTAACCCGTTAAGCATTATGACCTCTTCATGACCTCTTCATGACCTATTTAGCAGCTCAGTGATTGGACATTTAAAGGGAAGAATTCAGACTTTTCATAGAGACAGATATTTTTCCAGTGACCATAAACTTGAATTTGGGGATGAAAGGACAAAAACACTTGTTTTTGTGTGACCTGTATAACTTATCTGTCAGTCAGTGACCTTGAGTGGTTTCATGTGCTGCTTTGTCTTCAGGGCTATGTTTGCATCAGTTGCAGTAAATTATATCAGTCGTGGGATGGATTTACAGGATTCGTAATCATTTAGAAATGTTTGATATCAGTACAACTACTGACGTAATGGCTTGTAAAACTATAAACACTTTTTTTTGTTAGTCTAACTTGTCTGTTTTTTCTCCTTATGTCTGTCTTTTTTCACTCAAGGCAGTTTTGAAACATAAAAAATAAACCTAATTACTTCAGTTTGAGATTGTCTGTTGACGAGTAGAATGTATAAAAGCCATGTGTACACAATGCTGCTCTGACTTTCCTTAAATATTGACGTCTGGTATTAAAAAATGACATTTTTTGTTATTTAAAAGTGTATAATAAATTCAGTCAGTGCCATTAAAGTATTTAAGTTTGTTTCATAGCCTTAGAGGTAGAGATGACCAGTGTTTTTACAGAATGAATGTAATCAGTTATAGACACATCATTCCATCCTCAGATCATAGAGAAGCATCACATTTTACACTATTTGCCTCTTTTCTTTTGATTCTGTGTGTGTATGCTGATTGGATAATGTGTATTGTTGCATTCTATGTTTGTTGTGTTTTTCAGTTGTATCGTGAAGCTGCAGAGTGTATGAACCTGCTGTCCCAGCGCCTTGGATCACACAAGTTCTTCTTCGGAGACTCGTAAGTGTTTTCAGACTTGTTGAGGAGCCAAGGTCTGTTGTCATAAAGGCATATAGGATCCTCACAGGGAGCTGATGAACTTCACCGAGCAACTCTGAACACAGAGGAGACCCTAGATATTTACAAATCCTTCTCCTGAGTCCGGCTGTTATAGATTGTACGGTTTGTATATTTGTCCCTCATGGCCAGCTGTAGCTTTGAGTTTGGCTACAGTTGGCCCCTGTGGCCCCTGTTGATGGTGTCATGCACTCCAGCTGCATGACAACAACAGCCAGAATTGTTTTCCAGAGGGCTTTAAACTCTATAAATGGTTCATGATGTTGTCCTCTTTCTAAAAATCAGACACGTGTTGTGTTAAATGTGTACCTCCAGCTGATAAAAGACTGACAGTGAAGTATTTCTCCTCAGGCCCTCTTCTCTGGACGCATACGTATTTGGTCACTTGGCCCCCATTCTGAAGTCCAAACTGCCCAATGGGAAGCTGCAGCAGCATCTCAAGTCTCTGGAGAACCTGAACAACTTCTGCACCAACATCCTGCTGCTCTACTTCCCCCGAGATGGACGAGGTGAGGTGGTCTGAGCTGAGACCTGCTGAATTTAGCCTGTGAATGAGTCTGAGAGGTTTGAGATTATTAAAGAATCAGTGTCGGAGGTTTTTTAGTTGGATACTGTTGACAAATCCCACAAAGAGAATAATGCATGGTGCATATAGAGAATTCTAAAATCTTAGGCTATGTTCAGACAGCAGGTCTTCATGCACAATTCAGACTTTTGCTGAAATCTGATTGTTTTGTGTGCTTGTTCATATTCCACATTAAATGTGGAATATGACCAATATGAATGTGTTAAATGCTTCTATCAGTTTTGAGTATGAACTGAATGTGACCCTGAAGTGACCCACATGTGCAAAAGAGGTCCCAACCACATGACCACGCAGCATGCACTTTGTTTACGGAAGTAAATATGGAGGCGTCTGGTCTTGGCGTGTGTGTGACACTGATAAAGTTTCTTTAACTGAAGTCAGCACCTTTACAGTCAAATAATTTGAAAAAGATTAAAAAAGAAGAAAGCCAGGTTTTTTCTATGGTCATTTGCAGTGGCTACTACGTCTACAAACAGCATTTGGATGTGGAGTCGGAGTCAGGAGTGGTGGGATAGTGATGTTAGTGGCTTCACTGACATGGACTTCAGTCATAATTTCTGATCGTTTAAATATATCTGTGACTGCCTCTCCATAACACTGTCATGGCAAGACACTTATCTCCGGCCAAGTATTTATTTAATCCAAGACCTCGCTTTCCTTCCTCTGTCCACTTTCCACTCCATCCTCAGCCATGGCTGTTGTTGTTTTTCCCACTGCTTCTCCTCCTGGGACATTTATCGCAATTCAATGTAAAGGTCGGATAAATACAACATGGCTGTTGAGACTGAAGTTGCATTGCAAAATATCCGATACGTATCAGATTTAGTACCACATAAGAAAGTGGCCTGGGTTGGATTTGAAAAAATCAGATTAGTGTTGATCAGACTGTCTTTAACAGGTCGAATACAGGTCACATGTGGGGAAAAAAAATCAGATTTGGGACATATTTGCCTGCAGTATGGACGTAGCCTTAGTCAATCATAAAAAGGGACATAATGAATGTATTTTAAATATTTCTAATGAAGTGTGAGCAGGCAGTGACTTGGAAATAAACTTCTATATTTACTGTTAAATCACTTCAAATTAACTTCAACACAAACAGGGATACTGAAAATGAAATAGATGAACCTCAATGTTATATGTACCGCTAATAAAAACTATCAATATCGGGGGGGTATTGAACCAGAACCCACTCACACCTAAAAAAAAAAGCACACCAATTAATTAACACTGTCTTCACAGACTGTATCACTCACTGAATAAAGTATGCAGGGTTTCCACAGGGTCTTAAAAGTCTTGAATTTACAAATCTGCATTTAATACCTTAAAAAAGTCTTAAAAAGGTATTACATTTGATATGTAGATCTTAATTTACTTTACCATAAACTTGTTGGTTGTATTGTGTGTGTCTGGGAAAGCTGCAAAGAAAGCAGCGTTAGTCTACTCAGTTTCACTCGTTCCAGCCCGACAATTTATATTGAAATTAGGAAACAATTATTGCTAACTTTTCAGTCCCCAGTAAGAAATGACTCATGGCACTGGAGTACATAAATACATTTTCTTGAATTCTATGAGTCTCAAATTTTTGCCAGTATGCCCACGAACTAGGCTGTGAAGTGGGCATTAAAATCTGTTGTAAGTAGTCTTAAAAAGGTCTTAAAAAGGCATTTTAATTTTAACTTGTAGAACCCTGTAGGAACTGTGGTATAAAGATAATTGTTCACTCGCATTTATATTATTTGTGTCATTGTTTCTCCTTTAAACACAAACTCAGACATTGATAAAAATAACACTGTTGTCTTATATATTTTAGATTCTATCTCTGTTTACTTTTCTTCTCAAAATCTCAAAAAAAGTTGTGTCCAGTGCCAAAAACAGAAGTAATACGTCTTTTTAGAAATTTATTTATTCGACTCTGAAAGTGTTTCTAACTGATTCTCATTCACAGTTTGACTTAGCATTTCTTTTTCACACCTTGGGAGTCACACATTACTCCCTCTAGTGGTCACATGCTCTTCACAGTGACATGTCAGCCTTTGGTTGTGATTAGATCCAGTTCACATTTATACGATACAGTACATTGTTTATAACAGTTGTTTACATCATAACTTTTTATTCTGTACTCTAATGATAGTTTTAGGCAATTTTGAATATTTTAAACTATGAATACGACATGTTGCTTCTTTAAATATTAACCCATAATGATCCAGGACTGCTTTCACCGTTCCCAAATGTATTTTTCTCTCTGTTTTAACATTTCTTGAGTGATTTATCACCAGTCATTCTAATATAATCCTCTGTATTTTCTTTTTTCAATAAAAAATGGATTTTTTACTATTTATAATTCACTGATCACGTAGATGATCATAAATGCCTCACATTAAAGTTGAA
>JAPTGZ010000009.1:24035915-24046114 GCA_029814645.1 Fowleria isostigma
TAAGGATGGTTAAATATAGAGAAAAAAATAATTTGATAAGTGACACATATGTCACACTGGGTCCTTATGGGTTAAAAACAATGCATTCTTGCAAAATGTTTAATTTGTATTATTCCATTCTTACTTCTTAACTTAATGGTTTTTCTGAATATTTGAAGTTAGTATGAAAAGCACTGACAATAATGGAATGAAAAAGGTCGTAAAAATGTAAAAATAAAATAAATAAATAAAATGTAAATGTAAAAATACACAGGAACCTAGGAATATTTCTTTTTAACCCAGAAGACCTGCACCTACATTTCAAATACTGATTCTGTAAATAGCATCATTGAATCTGGTTCTAAGGTGTCTATTATGTTCATTTTTTTTTTTTTTTTTTGTAATTCGTTATATCCACTGGTATCTGATTATCATCTTCTGTTAACAAAGAGTTACTGAGGTGTGAAATTTTATTAACTTGTGATGTATCGCACAGTGTTGAGCTTATTTTACACACTATGTTGTTCCATTGATAGTTATGTGGCGGTTATGTGAATCTAACCAAAATAATTGATGATCTTTAGGTGAAGGAAATGTCTCTGATCAGAAACACCATCCTGGAGTGCCAGGTTTGTGGTGAGTCAGATGTTTATTCTTCACCCCATAACAGTCTGTGTGTTTAGTTTGAGGACCTAATAGAAGCCTACTATCATCAGGTTTTCATGAGCCTCGTTCCCGCTGCACTCCGAATCCCTGCTATAAGGGTGTGGCCTGCATGGACAGCCTGCAGTATCCTGGATACACCTGTGGACCCTGTCCACCTGGGACCACTGGCAATGGGACACACTGCCAGGACATTGATGAGGTACAAATCATTTACCATTGTGTAGAATCTTATGTCAGGGTTATGGTAATTGCTCTGCAAATTCAATGCACAAGTGATTTAAACAATTATATTTTACACAGAAATAAGTCCGACTAACATTGATGTTCTATTCACATTAACATGTTTATCTTTTAAAGCTCTGAATTTTTGTTTGTTTACTCCCAGTATCCACAATAGTCCACTGTTTTACTTACAGACTGTAAATATATAGTCAGTGAACAGCGACATCACCAAGTTGTTTCTGAATTGTCATTGTGAGTTTACCAGTCGTTTTGGCCATCACCATGTTGAGTTTTGAAACCAGAAATTACTAAATTTGGACTGAAGCTTTTAAAACTCAGTATTTCATACAATAACATGTTACATAACGTGGGCATAGATGAAAAATGCAAATAGAAACAGCTGAATGAAAATTTACATAGTGTGATAATCTGGGTTTGCATAATGACGCCTTATTCTTATGCTGATGTTTCATCCTCATCCTCAGTGTGAGCTGCAGCCCTGTTACTCCCCTGAAGCTTGTGTGAACACTTTGGGAGGGTTCAACTGTAAACCATGTCCTCCAGGCCTATGGGGGGCACAGCTGTCTGGGACTGGCCTCGAATACGCCAAGACACACAGACAGGTCACACAAACACACACGCAAAATACAGTGGAATAGAAGCAGCCTCTACCTGTGTAGTTTATAGCTGACAGATGTGAGCTTGTGTTGTGTTTCAGCATGTCCTAATGCTTGTTTATTCACATGACAAAAACCGAGGAAGGTATTACGCTGTTGAATTCAACCACCTGCACAGTAGACTTATAGTAGTACTCTTGTCCCATCCAGCACTAATAATCCCAAATTCCTTTGGCTTACAGAGCGCTTTTCAGCATTTTCCTTCATTTGACATCTTATATTCAGGTGATTTTAAGCTGTGTTTTGCCACAACCTGCTTTACAAATATGTATCTGAAGGCATCATTTCCCAGATCTGTGCTTGTTGCAGTTCCCAATCCTGATTGCTTTGTTTCTGTTCCTTCCAAGTCATGCGATGAATAAGATAAGATATTCCTTTATTATTCCCACAAGGGGGAATTCCAATGGCAAAAAAGATTTCCATCCCACCTATCACATAGGATTCAAACACCAGAATGCCATGACTCATAGAATATCTGTAAATCTTGCATGATTCATCTGTCATGGCTCGTGGTTTTTCCCAATCTGAACAGACACTGAGGATCATAAACTGTAGAGACTGAAAACACATGGTGCATTTCAACTGTTACATAACTGATGTTAGTTTAAATGATGATGTTTTACACCTATGATGCATTTTCAGGAGTGTGCAGATATAGATGAGTGTGTGGATTTACCAGACGCCTGCGTATCAAACTCTGTCTGCATCAACACTGTGGTGAGTTCACATCTGTTTCCTGTGCTTTTACTTCTTTACTGTAAATTTTCAGTTTTTCTTTTTTATTATTTATTTTGAGCTTGTGCAGTCTATATACAATACTCATTATAAACATTTCATCATATACATAGACATACAGAGAGAGTTAATTGCAAACACCACATACATAGAGAATTTTACACAAACAATATGCATAGAGAAATACACATCAAGAAATGTACACAGAGAAATATACATAGAGAAATGTACATTATACATACAGAAATATACAATATACCTGTCTGGAATCTGTGCACATTTTAAATACTTGCACTTTACTTGAGCTTGTCCTGTATTTCCTCCACACCCGCTACATCTCAGAGACAGATATAATACTTTTTCTTTGCCCAATTTGTCTGACAACTTTAGGCATAGGTAGACGTAGCAGTAGATGACAGACTAAACTGTGGTTAGATAGTGCCCTCTGGTGGACATATAACTGAAACACCCCAGATAAAATCATTCAGTTGCACTCACAAATTTCAGCCTCTCCAGTTGTCAGTTTGATTTTCTTTTTCATGTCTTTGTTTATTGGTGTTATTTTTGTGCTCTCAGGGCTCATATAAATGTGGAGGCTGTAAACCTGGGTTCCTAGGTAACCAGACAGCAGGCTGCTTCCCCAGGAAGTCATGTGCAGCATTGACCTTTAACCCCTGTGACAACAATGCCCACTGTGCCATGGAGAGGAACGGAGAGGTTTCCTGTGTAGTAAGTGATCCCAGTCACCCGTGAGTCACCCACTATTTTCAGACATACATTATAGTGTCAATATATAAATATATATAAATCTGTGTGTTTGTGTGTGTGTTCAGTGTAACGTGGGCTGGGCTGGTAATGGAAATACATGTGGCTTTGACACAGACATCGATGGTTACCCGGACCGCTCTTTGCCCTGCATGGACAACAACAAACACTGTAAACAGGTAATATCACCATGTCTAGTCACAACTTCATTTCAACAGGATGGAACAAGAGGTTGTAGTTTGACAGGATATCAACTCCCTTAATGTGCATGGCTGATGTCCTGTCTCCACTTATCAGGACAACTGTGTCTACACTCCAAACTCTGGACAAGAGGATGCCGACAATGATGGCATCGGAGACCAGTGTGATGAAGATGCAGATGGAGATGGCATAAAAAATGTTGAGGTTAGAGATAGTGTAATTAAAGTTCTTATACTTTAGAAATTTGTTTTTGTTTTGTTTCAGCTCAGTTTATGATTTGAATTTACTTTGTTAAAGGTTAACTCATTTTCTTATTTCTGTAAAGCAATTCAGTCTATGTATTTTACCCATTCTAATACACACACACAGTGACTAGTATTTGCATTAGCTCACACCACACATTAGGATCAGTGAGCTACCGCTGAAGGCACTGGGGGACCAACTCACCGGAGTTTTTAATTTCTCCCTGAAAGGAAAATTCTTATGAAAACAAATGTAATACTCCATTTGTAGTAAAATCTGTGCCCACATCTGTCCATAGCTAACTAACTGCACGATTTACTAAAAATATAGTTTTTGGTGCTAGAAGAGAATTTGCACTCATTTTTGTTAGCTATAATTCCCCTGTGTTCTCTGTCGCTCAGGATAACTGTCGTTTGGTTCCAAACAAAGACCAGCAGAACTCTGACAGCGATTCGTTTGGAGATGCTTGCGATAACTGTCCCAACGTCCCCAACAGTGATCAGAAGGATACTGACAACAACGGACAGGGAGACGCCTGTGACCAGGATATCGATGGAGATGGTGGGACAGAAAAATGTGAACAGTGTCTGCATCATCCAGAGGTCAGAGGTCAAACCTCTCACTCATGAATGTTTTATGTCCAGGTATCCCAAATGTCCTGGATAATTGTCCAAAAGTTCCCAACCCCATGCAGACAGACCGAGACAGAGATGGAGTGGGAGATGCCTGTGACAGCTGCCCTGAACTCAGCAACCCCATGCAGGTACACTTTTCATATGCTCACTTTGACTGAAAACCATCAGGTTTTCGATGGAATGGTTAGAATCTGTCTATGAATAAATGGGGTCAATATATAATTGAGGGACTTTTTGAGTAATACAGTTGACAGGTATAGTTGATATTTTTTCTGTTTTCAGACCTAAAATCAACATAACCATATCACCACATGGCATTTTTACAGAAAGATTCTTCTAAATATTATATGTACAGTTGAGTAAAATTGAAATTGAAAGTTATTTATAAATATATTGTAGTAACACAGCTGACATAAGATTGTGATAAATCCACACTGGATTTACACACTACTTTATATTAAATAAGTCATAAAGAGGAGAATGAACAGAAGTGGGAGTCTTCAGTGTTTTCTTCAGGAAGAAATTATGTCATGTGATTTGGAATTAACACATTTCCTTCAGAGGTGTTTTAATAAAGATGTATGCAAGATATATCCTATGAACTTCAAACGTCCCTCAATTATATATTGACCCAATAAATGAATGAATGAATATTTTATTTAAGTGTCATACATGTACATGTCAAGCCAATATAGGCTTATATGAGACTATTGACATTCAAAATAAGAAGATTACCAACATATAAAGCATATACCCATCCCAATAACAATTACATATAATAAGGTCCTTTTAGTTTTGGATACAGAGATCTGTGTCACAGATTCCATGCTTTCCCCAAAAATCTTGCCAAAATATGTATTTCATTTTCAAATAACCAAACCAACATATCCCCATCAGGGACACCTAACACAAATACAAATGAATGGCCTATTGAATCAAACAAATACTAAAACAAATTAAACTGGAGGGTCTATGTTCAAGTGTGTTTAATTAATGCAATATTTTTGTGAAACCCCTTGAAATTAAGCTGAAAGGCTACAATTCAGTCACATCTTATCTGCTACATTTCCAGTCCACTGTGATAGTGTACAGAAGCAAAATTGAATGGCAGACAAAATTTCTGTCACTTTTTAAATATTTATGTTCCATACACTACATGAACTGATCTTTTACACAGACAGAAAATATTGTCGCTCTTGTGTCTCGTCCTTTTCAGACCGACGTTGATAATGACCTGGTAGGAGATGTTTGTGACACCAACCAGGACACGTATGTACAGCTTATACACACACAGAACACACACATGCACTTAACATGTTAGACAGACTTGTGATCTTTGACCTCTTTGTAGGGATGGAGATGGTCTGCAGGACGGCAGAGACAACTGTCCCGACATTCCCAACAGCTCACAGCTGGACTCAGACAACGACGGGCTTGGAGATGACTGCGACCATGATGACGACAATGATGGAATCCTTGACGATCATGATAACTGCAGACTTATTGTCAACCCCAACCAGAAAGACTCTGACAGTAAGATTGCAACTCCCACAATTCCCAGCTGGACAGGAATATTTCTCCAAAACATGTTCAGAGTTTCACTGTTCTTTACTGATTTTACATTTAGGTTTGAAAGGACAAGTCTTTAATTTTGATTTTACTTTGCAGATCATTCTTTCAGAGTTTCAACCTTCAAGAGCATTTTTCTTAGTTTCAAAATACATAACCTACATATATAACAATGCATTATGGTTTGGTTTGCATCTTGAATATGATCGTTTTAAATTAATTGTTATTATTTACAGTATTAATGTGTTTTCAGAATGTGATTATGACAAAGGATTAGATCAATTTAAATGAAAAAGTTAAAACATAGAGGAGGGGGATTATATACAAATGAAAAACTCAGAATTGCATATTTACAAGAAGATAGACCCATTTATAACCAAAAAACATTAATATTTTGTGAGATTCTGAAATTGTAAATTTGTATTTGCAAGCAAACTTTAGCTATGCTCTAACATTATTTCCTTTGATTTAAACGGACGTTTAAATTGATTTTTCACAGATTTTACCTCCTTCCACTTCTAGGATCTAGCTCTCATCTGACACAAAATAATATTCCAAGTCTAGAGTTTTCTTGATCTTCTCCTTTATAATGCCATCTGTTGGAGTGAAACTAAAACAACTAAAAGATCGATAGATTTAATAACTACAATTAAATAGAAGAAAGGACATTTTTTCTGTTCTTTGGGTTTGGGTTAGTTTTATTTTAAATTAATATTTTAACTACACTACAGTTTCAGCAATTTTTTGCAAAGCTTAGTTTTTTATTATTTTTCAATTTAATAAAAATGGTTTTTCACAATTAAATCTGTATTATTTATTTATTTGTCATTATTGATTGTAACTCATCTCTTTGTCTCTTAGTGAACGGCATTGGCGACGTCTGTGAAAACGACTTTGACAACGATGCAGTGATGGATTTGTTTGACGTTTGTCCAGAGAGTGCTGAGGTCACTCTGACAGACTTCAGAGCCTATCAGACGGTGATCCTTGATCCTGAGGGCGATGCCCAGATTGATCCCAACTGGGTGGTGCTGAACCAGGTGACCTTTGACCCCTGCTGAAGTGATACAGGTGCTCTGATCAGCACTTTTTACAGCCAACATCAATCACAGGGTTTATTTTGCCTTTTGTTTTTCGTGTATCCTCATTTAAAGCCTGCGTAACAGCATAATTGCAAAAATTAACATAAAATGTAGTATGCACAGCACACCTTATTACTTCAGCGCATACTTTACTGCATATTTTGGCAAAATGGGTTGGTGTGTTTACAGTGAATGCTGAGTGAACTTTGAAAACTTGTCATATCACTCGGGTTTCATGACTAAGCTTCAAATATCTGGTAAGGTTTGTGATGTTGTCACAGGTGTCATAAGGGATTTCCTTCTAACACACTTGACAAACTTTTAATTTATTGTCATTTTTAGTCACACCATCAGCTCTTCTAATTAGACTTAAAATCAACCACAGGTCAAAATGTTTACAACAAATACTAGCTGATAATGATCAGTGGCTCATGGTTGGGAGCACCCTTGATAAATGAGATCCTTCAAGTCTGTCTCTAGGTCAGACTTTGGTATAAATGCTCTTGTTGTGTCTCAGGGGATGGAGATTATCCAGACAATGAACAGTGACCCAGGTCTTGCTGTGGGTGAGTGTTTTTATTTTAAACTTTATGAACCACATCGGACCAGACCCCCAGGCCCTCACTGTGAACGCTCTGTATGTCTGCAGGCTACACAGCATTTAATGGTGTTGACTTTGAGGGAACATTCCACGTCAACACTGTCACCGATGATGACTACGCTGGTTTCATCTTCGGCTACCAAGATTCATCTAGTTTCTATGTGGTGATGTGGAAACAGACGGAGCAGATGTACTGGCAGAGTTTGCCTTTCAGAGCCAATGCCCAGCCCGCCCTACAACTCAAGGTAATCTTCTATAATCTACTGTATTCTACTATAATCTACTGTCATCTACTTTACAAGGTGTCTGGAGAGTCTTACAGTCACAACAGCAGTCAAAACAGTAGCAAAGGATGTAGCCATTTATTAGAAATCCACCACTTCTGTTTTTCACTGTTCTGTAGATACTTTATGGAAGTAATTCTTAACCATGGGGCCACGGACCATTCTTGGGCTGCGAGTGCCACCTAACGGGCCACAAAAAAAGTTCAGTTTTGCACCTGTGGACCACGAGGGCTGCAAGACAGCTTCCCACAAAAAAGGAAGACTGTTAAATTGTCAAATTTATCAGCAGATCATAAAGCAAGCAAGCATATTTTCATACTTTATTTAAGTTTTATTTCTGGTTTATTTAATTTGAAACTTTTAGTATTTTGAATGTGTTTATTTTATTACTACATAACAAACAAACAAACAAAAACATTTTTCTTCAGTTTTTTGAGAATCTATCTACGGTAAATCAATTTTTTTTGTGTGTTAAACTTGACTTTAACCTTCATATTTGTTCTTGTAGCAACTTGATTTGTTCAAATAATTGTTAGCCTGTTTGGTGTCTTGTTGCAGGTTGACATACAAGATAAACAAATGTATTTGAGATTAAAGTAATGTGTTCAGTTCTATAAATGTGAGATGGGGTGGGGTTTAATAAGTTTTCTTCTTCCCACTCCTTTTTGAATAGCACATATAGAATTTATTTTGTTATTAGTACATGGCAATTACTATATTACCTTGGTTATTTTTATTAATTTATTTATTATGTCATCTAGTTTCTTGGACACTTAAAATGTTTTGTTTTTTTAATTTAGTTTTTTTTTTCTTCTGCTTGAAAATAAATAAATAAATAAATAAATAAAGTACATTATATAATTTATTTCACAAGGATTTAGCTTGTTAAACTGTAAGTGGACTTGATTTAGTTATTGAATACAAATCAAACCAAGACTTGGATCAAATAAAACAAAAGCCTTAATATTTGGATGGGCCCTGGGGCACTTTGTACTGGGAAAATTGGGCCCAGTGATCAAAAAGGTTAAGAGCCCTGCTTTATGGTATAGCTGCATCAAGCCATGGGTTTGAAAGTCTAACATCCACATGATGTTTCTAATTGAAATAAATGTATTGATCCTGTATCATGTGCTCTGCAGGCAGTGAAGTCTGTGACAGGTCCTGGAGAGTTTCTGAGGAATGCCCTGTGGCACACTGGAGACACACCAGGAGAGGTGAAGCTGCTGTGGAAAGACCCCCGAAACCTTGGCTGGAAAGACAAGACCTCGTATCGCTGGCAGCTCAGCCATCGGCCACAGGTGGGCTACATCAGGTAAGACAATACTGGAGGGGAGGGGCCTAAAGGTGGGTATCATCAGGCAAGACTGACATTTGTGTCTGTTACTAAATGTTGTAAAGTTTGACATGGGCGGTTATTGTCGCAGTTCCTCATGTG
Source organism: Fowleria isostigma (assembly GCA_029814645.1). Classification (NCBI taxonomy): domain Eukaryota; kingdom Metazoa; phylum Chordata; class Actinopteri; order Kurtiformes; family Apogonidae; genus Fowleria; species Fowleria isostigma. Next base: position 24,045,010 of record JAPTGZ010000009.1, read on the forward strand.
GTGACGCCTCAGGAATCAGATATCTCCATGTTACACTTGAACCCGTGCCGTTAATGCACTGAAGTATATCCACCTTCAGATAAGTTTGTAGTGAGGAATGGTTTGGTCTTCATTGGAAACTTTAAAGCCATACCAATTCACACAATTGGCTTGCTCTTTCTATTTTTAGCCACAAACTTCTTACTCTCCTTAGCAAATGGCATTTTTATACTGATGTGTGGAGACCAAAGACTGTGGAGACTGCTCTCACAGTTAGGAGGAGGAGCCTACAGTAGGTCGGGGGCACATGGCCTGGAGACACGAGAAAGATTAAATTCTGTTTGACGATTACCCTTTTTAAACACCGTCTTAATTGAATAATCCAATTTTCATTTAAAATTAATTAATCATACAGCCCTAATTTTAACTCATTATTAGTTCTAAATTGCTCTTGTTCCAACTTTTTCTTGAATGTGTTGAAGCCTAAATGCCATTACTGGATGTAGATTTAGAAACTGAACATACTACGTATAACACATTTATAATATAATGGACATGATACTATAATGACATGCAATTAAAATGATATCAGTGCTTTATGTTTTAATTTTCATTGTCCAATTGGCCCAAATTTTTCAGACTTTTTATATTCCTGCAGGAATACAACAGTATTAGTAATATTCTGTATATTACAGCAGTTTCAGGAGTATTATGTATATAATACTGCAGTATCAGTAGTATTGTGTGTATTACAGTAGTTTGAGTGGTATTACATGTACAATACTGCAGTATCAGTTGTATTTTGTGTGTTACAGTAGTTTGAGTGGTATTACATGTACAATACTGCAGTATCAGTAGTATTCTGTGTATTACAGTAGTTTGAGTGGTATTACATGTACAATACTGCAGTATCAGTAGTATTGTGTGTATTACAGTAGTTTGAGTGGTATTGTACATACAATACTGCAGTATCAGTAGTATTGTGTGTATTACAGTAGTTTGAGTGGTATTACATGTACAATACTGCAGTATCAGTAAGTACTTTGTGTATTACAGTAGTTTGAGTGGTATTACATGTACAATACTGCAGTATCAGTAGTATTGTGTGCATTACAGTAGTTTGAGT
>JAPTGZ010000009.1:24095777-24109582 GCA_029814645.1 Fowleria isostigma
CCCTTAAGTAGCTGGGATAGGCTCCATGCGACCCCTGTGACCCTAGTGAGGATAAAGTAGGTTCAGAAAATGAATGAATTACAGAAAAAAGTCTAAAATAAATAAAACTAAATATAATGTAAAATCCCAAACTATTGTAACCTTGCTGTACATACACACAAAGTGCTACCCTTGTACATACCTGTACTTCCTCTGTGAAGTACTACACCATACACAATGTTTGTTTTTACATGTGCTATACATTATTATACCTAAATGAATTACAAATACTACTGTTTCATCATCAAACAGTAATATATACTCACCTGAATCTGTGTCGGTGTCTCTACAGTTGTCTGGACAGGTAATAGCCCCGCCCCCTACAGTCCTGCAGGACCTCATCAGAGTGGGAGGAGCCACCAGCAGCAGCCTCCATTACATCATCACCATGCACCCAATACTCACTTCTGTATGATGTCATTTAACTGAGTTGTATTTTACCGTGTGTGTGTGTGATGTACCTTTATAATTGATGGCTGATGTTCTATAGGGTCGCAGCATCACAGCACAGCGCCGTATCCACAACCAGTGTCCAACCACCCAGGTACACACAACTCCTTAATCACTGCAGGAGCAGATGAACACAGAAACACATGTAGTTGACTGTTTTTGTTGCTGTTTTGCTGTCTGTCTCCATCCAGGTCCAGAGTTTTGGTGCTCTATCTCGTATTTTGAGTTGGATGTTCAGGTGGGTGAGATGTTTAAGGTCCAGTCCAGTTGTCCTCTAGTCACTGTGGACGGATATGTGGATCCTTCAGGAGGAGATCGATTCTGCCTTGGACAGCTGAGCAACGTCCACCGTACAGCCGCCAGCCATCGGGCCAGGTAACCAGTTTAAAACTGATTAAACTGGTTTAAAGCAGCCTGAACTAGTGTAGTGACATACAGGAGAATAATACACAGACTTTTTACAATAATTTGATGTAACCTCTATTATAACACATCAGAATAACTCTACAAAGTTTTACATTGGCCAAAAATAGCATTCATCAATCTTCTTTTAACATTATATTTTCATTTCATATTGGCTTGTAGCATTTTCTAAAGGAAATTGTGTTCATAACAATAAAATAAATAAATCTTAAAGTCTGATTAATTCTTTCATTGTTTTTTTTTCCTTTGCAGGCTCCACATTGGTAGGGGTGTTCAGCTGGAGTGTCGAGGGGAGGGGGATGTCTGGATGCGTTGCCTTAGCGACCACTCTGTGTTTGTTCAAAGTTTCTACCTGGACCGAGAAGCCGGTCGAGCACCAGGAGATGGAGTTCACAAAATCTACCCTGGAGCTTACATCAAGGTGACGACACAGTGACAGGACCGACATAGCCTGCATCTGGGGGCCAGTCTGTAGCTCACCTGTCTGTCTGTCTGTCTGTCTGTCTGTCTCTTCAGGTATTCGACCTGCGTCAGTGTCACAGACAGATGCAGCAGCAGGCAGCAGCAGCTCAGGCGGCCATCGTGTCTCAGGCGGCAGCAGTTGCTGGTGCGATTCCCGGTCCCAGCAGTGTGGGAGGCATCGCTCCAGCCGTCAGTGAGTAACACCACTGTCTCCACAAACACTGTGAATGAAGACATACACCAACCACCTGTTGACCAGTCGCTGAAATTCTAGGCTCAGATGTCATTTGACTGTCATAAGCTGTTATTATTAAATTTTGAATGTAATTAAATTTTTAGAGATAATTTTTTATATTTTCATGTCATTGCTGAATGAAGTGAGAATTTGTTACATTTGACTGCTCTTATGTAAGGATGCAATGGTACCTGGGAAAATATCAGACCATTTAGTCTGCCCTGCACGGGACAGTCTGCCCTTATGGACTGCCGTTTTTCAGTTTTGCAATTGATTTTACGTTGGCGCCTTATATACTGCTTTTATAGGCCTTTGAGTGCTGAGTGTATGTGCTTGTCCAGGCAGGGGAAAGCCCACCCCCCCAAATTAATACATGTCTAATCACTGCTCTGCCTCCACAACGCACCAAGGTCATGTGTGTAGGAACTACACATGGAGTGTAGATGTAGCCGCGGCTTGTACCTTGCTGCGCTCCCTCTCTCTCTCTCTCTCTCTCTCTCTCTCTCTCTCTCTCTCTCTCTCTCGTTCTCTGAACATGCCTGAGTGCACAGTGAGAGACAGTGGACAGAAGTGGCTTTAGACTCAAAACACATACAAGACCATGACACACTATGGCCAAGGCCATAGCATTTTTTATACCGCTGTTTTCTTGTACATCTCTATGCAGAACAGGAATTTATTTATTTTTTAAAAAATAAAAAGGGTGCTTTTTTCAACAAGGCAAAAAGAGCAGGGGCTCAAGCCCCGTTTGGGCCCTATGTTTGCATGTGCCTGTTTTATACAACTGTATACAAGGAGTCAATGAATAAGAAAGTGTTATACTGTATTATTCAGCATTGTATTGTTCAATACAGACAGTGTTATTTTACTCAGTTCAGTGATATAATTTGTTACTACTGTGAAATTCAGTTTTTGCTGTCAAGCAAAATTACAAAATAATTTTGCTAGAAAAAACATTTCTCTTTATGCATAAAACACATACTGAAACCGAACTAAAACTGTGGCCCAAAACCCTTGGTACGGAGTGTACTGTGGGCTACCTGTTCAGCTGAACCCCTACGCCTGTGTAAGAGTCGTAGTCTTCATGAAGAGAGGGAGAATTTGCTCTATTTGGGTGAAGTGTTACATAATGAAACAGTTTGTCATCTTATCACATCATGTTGTGTTGGTTCATAGTGTGTTCATTGGTGTTGACCTTTAACCCCTTCCTTTTCAGACGTGTGCTCATCAGCAGGCCTCGGTGTGGATGACCTTCGCAGGTTGTGTATCATTCGTCTGAGTTTCGTTAAAGGCTGGGGTTGTGATTATCCGCGGCAGAGCATTAAGGACACGCCCTGCTGGTTGGAGGTTCACCTCCACCGGGCGCTGCAGCTGCTTGACCAGGTGCTGCACACTCTGCCACGGCGGGAACACACACTCTGACATGGACAACCAATCACAGCTCAGTGTCGGAAGTGTGTAATTGACCAAAAACTTCCAGTGACGCGCAGATGCCTGATGACATCACAGTCCCCGCCCACCTCTTCCTCCTCCAGACAGGTGTGCTTACTGTCATCATTCCAGTTTCCATGGATACCTGCATCTAGCGTCATTAAAGGGTCAGTTCATCCAATCGCTAAAACACATTTTCATAATATAATCTAAAACATAAATGTTTACTTAACGATTTGTATTTTATAGTAATAAAATGATCTATATGATAATTAGACCCATAAGCCCTGATCTCTTCTCTGATTTGTCAGAGAAATTTAACTTTATTATTGCAAAATACAAAACCAACAACGAATTTGGTGACACAAAGCAAATTGTTCTCGTTTATGGTCTTGAGTTCAGAAAATAAAATGTAATGTGTTTTTTAGGAGCATATATTTGTACCAACAGACGGCAGCAGAATAGAAATAAACAGTTTGAACATTATTTACTGTTTTTCTAACTGAAAATGGCAAAGAAAACATATTTGTGGGCTGTTATTACAGTCCATATCCCTTTACTGTTATTTGTAAAAATGTCTTCACTTTAAAAAAATACAAACATTAAAAAAAAAGAAAATACATCTAAACCTTAATATTAAGAAAAAAATGAAGAGAACGTGACACAAAACTTGTTCAGTTTATTTCCTTGGTCTTATAAAGTAAAGCCCTTGATTTTTCAGTTTTCAGCAGTGTTTTTGTACCAGCAGAGTCCAAATGAGCAGAAGGTTGTAAGTGTGAAAGCTGTGACTAAAAATGATGTGTATAAAGTTTAACCATGTTCCTTTGTTACAGCAGGATGAAGTCATGTGGCTCGAAGTGGGTTTAATTATTTTCTCATGAGAAGTTGATTAAAAGTTTTTCACAATTTTTCATGAGTTTCATAGTTACTTGAATTGCAAAACATTATCTGAATGTTTCACACATTTTTATGTAAAGATTATGTGTAATTTATGTGAACTGGCCCTTTATACTGATAATAATACTCAAATCCGAGCCCTGCTGGAGATCTTTATTTTTTAATGTTTATTTATTTCATGGATTATCTACCAAAGATCTGTTTCATGCTTCTGTTAGTATCATATTCTGTTTTCTTTGTGATTCACTTTATTTATTCTGTTGTTCCTTTCTCTGTAATTTTATTTACCATTCAACAGTTTTTAACAGATTTTATACAGAAAATATGTCAGATGTTTGTTGAGTTGAAACTTTTCTGATGAAAATAAACCTGTTGTTTCCTCTGTGTCTTTGTGTCCTGCTACTTAGTACTTTAAGTAAAGTTCTCATTAAATCCTGTCAAAAACATAGAACAAAATGGAGTAAATAACAAAAAAGAGAATAAAATAAATCTGCACAGTAACATATGATGTATGTGGGTAAGTGTTATCTCATATTACATACATACATCTGAATATAATTTTCAATGGGCTGCTGTAAAACCTTTTACAAAGAGGCACATTTTATTTTCTTTTTTTGAAAAATGTGAAAAAAAAATGTCCAACAATACCATTTTTACATAGGATTTCTATTAGAACCCTTTTCGTGTTTTATATTTTATACATACAAAAGTAGAAAACAAACATGAGAACTGGGTGCTTGCAGTTTGGGTATTTCTTACTTGGAAAAAAAAAAAATTATAAATAAAAAAAAAATCAAAAACATTGTTCCAGTTATCTCTGGGTTCTTTAAACATAAAAACATATGATATAATATAAATGCAAGGAAATTGTATAAATGGGGACATTTTTAGAGGAATGATACAAATTTGGGGTGACTTGTGGATACAAACTTGATCCATTTGTTCCAAATACAGTAACATTTATCCCTCTGGATTCTGACAGAGTATGCCGATTTTTCCATTTCGAAAATTTGTAAGATGATTTTGTACCAATCTTCTATTGTTGGTGGACTTGGATTTAACCACCTTCTTGTAATAGATTTCTTGCTGGCTACAAAGAGGCACATTTTCATATGTTGACATGTGCTATATTGTCAAAAGTATTGTCTCACTTGCCTCGACTCACATATAAACTTAAGTGACATCCCAGTCTTAGTCCATAGTTGTAATATGACATGGGTCCACCCTTTGCAGATATTACAGCTTCAACTCTTCTGGGAAGGCTTTCCACAAGGCTTAGGAGTGTGTTTATGGGAATTTTGGACCATTCCTACAGAAGGACATTGGTGAGATCACGCGCTGATGTTGGACAAGAAGGCCTGGTTCTTGGTCTCCGCTCTAATTCATCCAAAGGTGTTCTATGGGGTTGAGGTCAGGACTCTGTGCAGACCAGTCCAGTTCATTCACCCGATGTCCAGATGTTACTTTTTGCACTGGTGCACAGTCATGTTGGAACAGGAAGGAGACATCCCCAAACTGGTCCCACAAAGTTCGGGGCATGGAATCGTCCAAAAAATCTTGCTTCAGCAGACCAAAAGATTTTGGACGATTCCATGCTCCCAACTTCCAAAGAGTGGTCTGACATCATATTAAACCTATGGATTAAGAATGGGATGGACTATAAGTTCATATGCGAGTCAAGGCAGGTAATTGAATAATTTTGACAGTATAGTGTCAACATGTGAAAATGTGCCTCTTTCTAACAGGTTTCACAGCCAGTGTTAAGGTACTACATGATTATTTGAAATCATTTTTGTTTGCTTTCTCTCTTTCTTACTGTAGTTTTTTTAGAGACCCAATCCTAATTGAACTTACCCTAAATTAATTGTCTTAATGAATATGAAACATACAAAAAATAAAAGTTAACCACAACATTGTCACTCCATAAATAGAATAGTGATATAGTTTACATGCCCTCTGAATTCCAACATATTATTCAGTACCAAAACTCTGAAATACTATAGCAGAACAACAAACTTCAATTAACCATGAGAAAATCATTTAGTTATAGTTAAAACTATACTATACTTGATTTTAAGCTATTTTTTCTATTAAGTATCTTAGGTGCTGCCTTGAAGCCTTTAAGGAAAAACCCTGTTACAAACTGTATCTGTGTCCACAAATATCCCATATACTATATTATATTTTGAAAATAAAGTTTTAAACAGCAGGTTTGATAGTTTTGGCATTCCATTCTACAAAGAGTCAGTACTTCTACCATTTATAAGCATAATGTAATTACAATTTTAACAGAATTGTATTCAGTGTGAATCATAGTAAGTGGACTGACCAATAACTCCCAAACTCACTCCTCTGTGTATGTATTTCAGACACTCATGTTCTCCTTCTGGTTATTCTACTAAGTCAAATATCTCAGACTTTGAATCTCTGTCATTCATCCTCAAGCCGCCTGTGAAAGGGGCTCAATGACGCCCCCTCGTGGACATTTGTGTGTCTTCTTCCTGTTCATCTAGAGCACAGATGAAGGACGTTGTTAATCAGTGAAAATGGATCTCACCTTCTTCACACACTGGCAACATGACACAGTTCTTTAATAAACATTGTTTTCTTTTTGATATAAAACAGATATTCCGGTTTATTTGTATTCACTCATTTATTCACTCATTATTTACAATATTACATACACAGTTATTACAAAATGGAGCTGGATTTTTTTTTACATCCTCTAAAATTGCAAAACATTATTTGAGTAGTTATTGTATACGATATAAAAAGTACCAATTTGCATCCTCTAATTTTACGTTATTTTCAGAATCACAAATACTCAGGAAAAACTACAAGCCAATATGCTGTTATAAAAATTATTATACTATACTATAGACTGATAATTATTTTAAAAATGCAGTTATTTCTGTCAGATAACGACAAATGTATTTTGACCTAGGTGGAGAGATAGCTTGGAAAAATCCAGATCTTCCTCTACCTATTTTGAGTCTTACATTGAATATTTTTAAATTATTTGTTGTTTAGCCAATGTTCTGTTAATGTGTCTGACATTTCCTTTATTTCACGACAGTTTATTTTTAATTTTGTTCTCATGACAGGTCAGCTTTAAATGTACATTTACTGTTGATTTTAAGAATCAAACCTTTATTTAATTTGATGTACTTCTCAAAATGCAATGTAACTAATTTCATTCTTTTTTTTTTTTTTTTTTTACTTTTAGACTCACCTTTCTGAATCTACATATGTGATCTGGATTTTGTAACATTTTGTTACACACATTCCGTAGCCTATAGGGTGTATATCCACTGATGCTGTGCCTTATACTGAATATCTGAGAATCATCTCTAGTTTATCCTGTGCTCTGTTTATGAGTTTATATTGTTGACATTTGACTTTCCATCTCCAAACTGGCGAATAATAAAGTTTCCTACTTCTTGTAGTCTTGCATGACTGTGGGAACCAAGCACACAATGAAACTTGAAAAAACTGCTGGTGAACAGCTGAACAGTAACCCCATCACATTAAAAAGTGTTTGTTTTCATGGCATTTGTCTTCACTTCCATGTTGTTGGCGCCATTGAGGACAAAGACGGGGCGTGTCTAAAGTTTAAATGTTTCGTGTTGTCTCTCCTATTGGATATAATAAGTGAACGCCTTTAATGATTCTGTCCAATAGAGGAGAAGTATCTTGCATAATAAGGACGCGGGGGTGGGCTTTGGCGAGTGCTATCTCCAGGGGCCAATCACGAACTAAGATCTAAATATTCACTGCGAAAGGGGTGTGGTCTTCCACTGGAGGTCGGGCGCGAGTGAACATGGCGGTTTAGTTATCTCCTGGCGTCCGTCGGAGTAGGAAGGCCACCGTGAAAGCGCACTTCGCTGTATCGTGTTTTATTTTCAGTTTTCCTTTGTTATACTTTATTTTTGTGCCCTTTGTCCGGGCTTCACCATGGAGATGAAGAAGAGGATTAGCCTGGAGCTGAGGAACAGAAATCCAGCCGAGGTGTGTAACTACATCAGCGAGCGCGCACTTTAATTTATTTATTTCTTTAAGAAATTCGTGAGGGATGCGGACTCGAGTAGAAATGACGATGCCGTGGACATTCGTGTGGAGCTGGCGTCGAGTTTTCATCGGTGGTGACCCAGAAAACGCCCGGTCCAACATGGAGGAGCCCGTGTGTCCAACGGTGGCTCCGGAGGCGCCCACACCGCGTGCAGCTGCTTCTCCCTCGCGCTCTGACTTCTCGCACGCTCGTGGGGGGCAGCCCGGAGAATCGCGCGAGCCCCTTTGAGTTAGCATCGTATGCTAACAGGCTAACCGGAGTCCATTCTCTCTCATTGTAGCGGGCGGAAAGTCGGCGCTGCTACCCGTTTATACAGAAACCTAACACACCGACACGCTGATCTTACTTGGGTTAATCTTTTAAAAGCCGCCTGGTTCTCAGTGTGGCCGAGCTGGCTTCCATTTTAACCTTCAGTGTTCAATAGTTCACGATGCTTGTGATGTGAAGGCGCAAACCAGACTCCGTTCAAAACAACCGACATTTTAACCTCGACTTCACTGTATCTGCATCTACTTCGTTGTTGTTGAACCGTTTTAGCACGTTGGGAACCGTGTAAATGCTGCATATATGTTCAGCCCACTTATTATTATTTTTTTTACAAACTCTCGGCCGTAGCTGAAGTTGAACCCGGGTGTTCGTCCGCTCCCCCGCCCACTGAGGCGACGACCGGGCTGAAGATAAACACAACTCCCGTCGACAAGAGGCGGCAACTAGTTCACAGCAGATCGTAACTGTCCAATCCAGCGACTTTATTACGTATTATTTTAATATTTTACAAGTATTGATTATGGAAACATAATGGAGTTTGAGAACGTGCACGTGTAAGATGTACTGGCCGATTAACGGGCTTTACAAATATCTGTAGTGACTCGCTAAAATAAGATAAGAAAAAAAACCCGAAACATAATATACTCTTCGCTCCGTATTTATTAGACTTATTAAGTTCAGTTATCCAAGTGTCTATTTAGCTTAAAAATAGATCTTCAGCTGCAGCGATTAATTTATATAACGGGCTTTTAAAAGGCAGTCGTTTCGATCATTGGTGTAAATGCTGTGTAGCTTTGTAAATGCTTTCTAAACCAAGTCGATTAATTGCAAAAATAATAACGGTTTAGGAAATAATTGTTTGTTGCAACCTTAGTCGACCCCCCAACAATTGAGGTATACCGATTAATCAGTTGTGGTGTTGATAGGAATTATTGTTGCTATATTGGTTTGAAAAGATCCACTAATATAGTTTACGACTTGAAAACAGGAGTAGTGACTGAAGATGATTTCAATCATATTCCATAAGCAGTTGGTTTGTTGCAGGTGTTTGACTGAAGTGTGAATCCCAGTTACTCTGTGGTTAACTCTACTGTTAAACCATGAGGCGTCGCCCAGGTCACATGGTGGTTTGGATGCGGTCACATGACTTATCTTGTTGTGGTCGTCAGGTCGCAGAGCTGGTGGTGGATAACTGTCGCTCCAGTGATGGAGAGGTGGAAGGTCTGACAGACGAGTACTCGGAGCTAGAGATCCTCAGCATGGTCAACGTTGGCCTCAGCTCGCTCGCCAAGTTGCCTAAACTGCCCAAACTGCGCAAGGTCAGTATGCTGCTTTTTCCCCCTCCCACAATGCACCATGCTCTGTCACTCCCCTTCTCACTTGAGTGTGTGTGTGTGTGTGTGTGTGTGTGTGTGTGTGTGTGTGTGTGTTTCAGCTGGAGGTCAGCGATAACAACATCGCAGGAGGCTTGGATTCATTGGCAGAGAAATGTCCCACTCTGTCCTATCTGAACCTGAGCGGAAACAAAATCAAAGAGTTGAGCTCCATCAAGGCTCTGGTAGGTCATTTCATTTATTTAATTTATTTGTTTTGAGCAGAATAAAGTAAACATTTAATGTGTACAAGGAACTAATAGCAGAGCAAATACATTAATAAAGATGATCAAGACAATATAGCAGTTGCCATGTACACTAGTAATAACAAAATACATTTAAAAATATTGCTCATGGAGTGGAAAGAAGAAAACTTATTGACTCCTACCCCCATCTCATATTTATACAACAAAACATTACTTTTGCTTCCTTAAAGATAAAGTGATCTATTGAGAGTCCTAATGTAAATAACACATAGTTAACTGGTTAGGAAAACTGATGTATAATGCACATAGTAACTTATCTGATAGTCTGCATAACTTATAATACAATATGTTTCAACAATAATTTCATACCAACAATAATAATGTAAGTCACACATACCAACATGGTAAACAACAACAAGCACATACTAATAAAGATATGAAAGAGCCATGGATGTAATGGCCCAGCAATTAACAATAAGCCCCACCCTCCCCATACTGTGCCCACAACATAAGTTTCATTAGGTTGTGTGTGCATACAGAAAGAGAGGATGTGTGTTTAGCTTTTACCTAGACCATGGGTGTGTAGCGTGGATGTCACTAGTCCAGTGAGTGTACATCAGCATGTCTTGAGTGGTTCTTCAGCGTCTGTCTGCTCTAAAATGTTCAGTTGCTTTAACCTGCAGGCCTTGTGTAATGTGGTTTTTGTCGCTGGTGAAGAAAGGTCATGAAGTATCCATCTCAGTCAGAGCTGATTTCTGTCAGTCTGATCTGCTCGGCCAACCTCTGATCTCTTATATGGAGGGAGTGTGATTTTACACAGATGTTTTACATTCATGTCAGTGTAAAACATTTCTGGTTAATTATAAAACTGTTGGAACAAATGAGATCACATTATTAACCTAGAACACTATCGCTAAAATTAGTCCCATTGGTTAAACATGTTTGCCCGGGTGAAAATCACCCAGCGATAGTGTTCTAGGGTTAATAATAAAAAAAATCTGATGGATGTACAGTTATTTCAGTGTGTGCTGAGGTGACGTCTGAGAACCTATTGAGATCTGGTGTGTGTACTCTTGGCCTTTGTAGCAAAACCTGAAGACCCTGAAGAGTCTGGACCTGTACAGCTGTGAGGTGACCACGCTGGACGACTACAGAGACAATGTGTTCGAGTTACTGCCTCAGCTCACGTATCTAGATGGGTACGACGAGGAGGACAACGAGGTGCCCGACTCAGAGAATGGTGAGACTTTTTTAGATGTGATTCCAACAGGGTTTATATGGGTCTGTTCAAGTCTTTGATCACAGCACACGTCCAGTAATTCAGGTTAAAACTCACCTCAACTGTCATCTACATGACTGTGTTCAGACGACGACGATGAAGCTGGCCCCCCCGGAGATGATGACGATGAGGATGATGAGGATGACGATGAGGAAGGCTCTGAGGGGGATGATGATGAGGTTGGCCTGTCATACCTGATGAAGGAGGGTATCCAGGTGAGTTTAGGATCCAACCACAGCTGAGTGACGTGGTAGATGTGCATAAGTCTTCACGGAGGTGCCTTTCATTTCAGGATGAAGAAGATGATGGAGACTATGTTGAAGAGGATGACGATGATGAAGACGACGTGGAAGATGGAGGTTTGTGTTGACATTGACATGTGCATTTCTTTTGATTTAATTCTAGTCTTGCATTACTTCCAATGGTTTGTCCAAACCATCAGGGAGTGTGTGTACTCTACATCAGGAGAGGGAAATGAATGTCTCCAAGGGACCACATGAGAGGACCAAACCAACAGTCAAATAGAATTCAACTCGATATTAATTTCCTCTCATTGTAAAAAGTACTATATTGTATAGTTTTGCACTGCAATTGATTATCAAAATAATAAGAATATTCCATAACAATAAAGTAGTGAAATAGTGGAGTAGTTAAAATAGAAGAAAGGAACAGTAGAAACAATAATTTCAGTATTTCATTAAATTTTTAACCTTGTCTTTTTAATTTCATAAACCAATAGTGAAAAGTTTTACAAAACATTAAAGATAGGCAATTTATCAACTTTATCCAAAAAGCAATAAGTGTTTTGATTTTCATTTCATTTGAACTTTTTAGTCAGAATAATCCAGTCTGTTTTGGGCTTCAACAAGTGCACTGAAATCCTCTGTAAATAAATTTTTATCAGTCCATGTCTTGTTAAAAGCACAACATTCTGTCAGTTTTCTTTTGTTTTTTTGATATTCACTGACATTTTGAGGATTAGTCAGCAAACCTCCCTTTTGGGCTAAAAGTGTTAGGGCTGTTTGAACTTGTGGGTATGCACGCATATATGTCCATATATAAACAATAAAAGCCTCTGTTTCAAAAGAAAAGCAACACATTTGAATAGTATGCATGGTAAATAGTTTTTCGTGTATTTTCTAATTTCTGATTGACCTTACACGGGCCGGACAGGAATGACCAAAGGGCCGTAAAACGCCAGGTCTGTTCCACATGAACCAAACCATGGCTCAGGTTGGTGTGGATTTCATCCACCTCTTTGGTCCAATAAAACATGGGCTGTTTGTTCCGTAGTCCAGAGGATGTTGAGGATGTTCAACATCTGTTCAGATCCAACTGAAAGGTCAAACCCAACAATGTATGGCAGCGGTTCTTGGTGCGTTTCAGGTATTAAGCTTAAGCTGTGATTTCTACAAGTTAAAAGGGGATGTGTGAGAGTTTCATGACTTCAGACAGGATTTTCAAAACCATTGTTAATAACATATTGTTGATCATGATCCGTTAACACTAGAAGACAAATCCAAGCCCAGGTGGTTTTAGTTGACGTTTAGTTCAAGTTGAACTGTTGGTTCACCTGTAACCCATCTGAGGTGAGGAGCTAATGATCAGTGACAGATACAAGTGAGATCTGTGATCTATGATCCTGAGATCTGGTTTTGTTTGACTCTCATGGCCTTCTGCCCATCTGTGTGAGACGGTTGACCTTTGACCCGAGCTGACAGGTTGTAACTCTATAGGCTGCTCTCTGTTACTGTATGACGGAAAACAAATGCAGTGTTTGTCTCTTAACTGTGGACATGGAAGGTGAATAGGCTGAAGGATTAATTTTATCGAATCAATCTGACACAGCTTTAGAGCTGTATTATTCTTATAACAAATACCAGACAGAGGGAACGATGGAGCTGATTTTCAAAGACGGCTGCAGATTAATATAAGAATTTTAAGCTGACATGAGTTGACATGAGCAGCTGAATTAGAAGGAAAATGTGGCAACTTGGTTTATCCGATAAGATGCAGCGTTATGTATTTTCATAAAACAATGCTGTGTGTAAAGAATCAGTATTTTAACCTTTAGTTCAGTCCGCTTTTCACTCTGTAAGCTCATAGGTGTAAATGAGGCTGCTGACACTGGATGAAAACGAGGCTGTAGTTAGTCACCCCCTGCAGAGGGCGCTGTTTACATGACACTTCTACCATATGGCAGAAGAGAGGTCATTATCTCCCCACTGCAGGGATCATCCTCAGGTACTCCCATCCTTCCATTAGTTCTGGATAATAAAACAATAATGATAATTATCTACATTCTTTATCACTCTAATATTTGGCAGCAAATGACAATTATATATTTATTAAATAATTGTTTAGACTGATAAATGAAATGCAATGAGTATTCACCAAACTTTACTCCTGCGTATTAAGATACTGGAAAAAAAAAAAAAAAATTTAGCACTGTTTTGAGCAAAATAAACAAATCACATGTACATAATACAGGTATTTTTTCTTGTTCTATTGTATGGCATTGGAATTTTGTAGTTTTTTTTTTTTGGTGTTATGTCATATTGTAAGTTATATAATTTTTGTTTTTCATCTGATCCCTGGTTCGATCCCCGCACCATGCACGGGGGGACCTTTCTGTGTGGAGTTTGCATGTTCTCCCCGTGTCTGCGTGGGTTTT
>JAPTGZ010000009.1:24174910-24188919 GCA_029814645.1 Fowleria isostigma
TATCCGGGATCTTGTCCTTTCGGTCATGACCCAAAGCTCATGACCATAGGTGAGGGTAGGAACGTAGATTGACAATATATAATATATATATATATATAATATATATTGATAATAACAATATCCCAAGACACAATTTCAGAAGCAATTGTAGCAATTGTACTCAGGGTTATTTATAACTGAACATATATACAAACCAGAATTCAAAGTTTCAGATGAAAACACCCTCAACTCCACTTGTAAGAACAATTTTTCATGAAATGTCAGAATTCAATTAATTGTCTTACTTTCCCCCCCCTCACATAACCTTACCGAACTGCCCCACCTCTTACCAGGCTTCAGTTCTTTTATTTTCAACATGTCGTTCATGACTTTAGAAACAGCCCTAGATTAACAGATTCAACAGCACTAAAAGATATAAACACAACACATATCAAGGATTTTGACCTACTTCTGGAGGAATCCTGGTCTGAGCTTTCTCAGGTTTATGAGGAGAATGACGTGAGCTGCTCATTTAACTGGAGAAACCAGCAAAGCAAACACCTGATGGAGTGACTGGTTTGACCAGAGGCCCTTCGGGACCCTGTTTTTCTTTCTTTTTTTCTGGTGCTCTAACACTTTTTAGGTCTTAAAAAACAGTAACAGTTGCAGTTGACAACCAGATTTGTGTATAGTGTATCATTAAAAAAAAAAAAAAGACTGAACAAATATGAACTACACACCAAAAATAACATCACTTGAAATCGTCACATAACACACCTAATACACACCAAAAGCCTTAAAACTAAAATCAAACTCAATAAAAGGCTGATGATAATTAAATTAACCCATTCTAAACTAAATAAAACCCATCTAAAAACACAAAAATCCCATAAAACACACTTTAAGGTACATCAGTCTCATATGAACAAATGATAATAACCCACCAGAAACTACATCAAATACACAAAAAAAACAGCATCAAATCCATGAAAATCAGTTGAAATTATTCAGACAAAAATGAAAATGCATTAAGAAGAATATAAAACACCTCTATTTAACACATATAAAACATGCCAACCAATCATGAGAAAAATGTAGTAAAACAGCAGTGAAACCAGTCTGTGCAGCAGTAGCTGACATGTGTATTAGCTCAGGGGTGGCCAACCCTGGTCCTGGACAGCCACAATCCTGCATGTTTTAGATGTTTCCCTCTTCCAACACACCTGAAGGTCATTATCAGGCTTCTGCAGAGCTGGATAATAGACCTATCATTTGAATCAGGAAGAGGGAAACATCTGTATTAGCTGTTGTCCACTCCCACCCAGGACCCCAAGGACAAAACCATGATAGCAACTGAATTAAGCCCAAATTATCATTCCAGCTGAATCTAGTGTTGATTTGGTTTCATGAAAGCTGTAGCACGAAAAATACCAGATTTATTTTGTGTATTTAATTCATAAGGATCCAGTGTGACATTTGTGGCAGAAATAAATGTTTCTGTATATTTAACCATCTTTAAATGGTTTATCACCATTGACTGTAATATTATCTTCTCTATTTTGTGATTACTTTCAGTGAAAATCAGGTATTTTCCAACCTTTACTAATCATGTGGACGTTCATAAAAGTTTGGAATAAAATTGAAAATTATTATATCAAAACAAAGAAAACTGAAGAAAACGTATGGGGTTTTTTTCAGTCCAATCTCTCATTAACTGAACATAAACCCAGTGTCTCCGTCCACTGTCACTGATCCAACTCCATGGGTTTTACTGGTGAATCAATGCTGTAAATGATGATGATTTTACATGTATGTAACTACAGAGCCTATAAACCTCCAAATGGGCCATATCTGATGACCATTAAAAGAAGAATAACTGTATTTTACACCAATTATTTTCATGTATTGATAGGTTTAATGGATCAACAGGCACCAAACAGTTTATATCAGTGGATGATTTTGGTGGATGGTGGATGTTAAGATCAGACTGTCCAACCACACCATTCATAATAATGGTCACTATAAATGTGTATTGTTTAAAATCATTGTAACTCATCATGAGACATGACTGTAACAACAGGACAGATGGAGGAGAAAAACATCACATGACACTGATTAAAGAACAATAAAAACACTGACAGCCCATTGAAATACATCTGAATTTATATGAAATCACATTACATCATCACCCCATGTCATTGTTTTAGCTTTAATTTGTCTTAATCTTTATTAATGTTAACATGGTGACCATTAAATCTTTGCTGATAATAACATTTATGGTATAAAGTTTAAGTTAATTTAACATAAAGACAGTCCAGTACCCCTAATACTAGCACAAAGAAGGTAGGGTAGTATTAATTTTAGTGCATTTTAACCCAGTAATAGTACAGTGCTATTTAATTTGTTATAAAGATTTAGTTTAGCATAAAGAGTGAATTATGCAGATGGCAAAAAATTAAGTTTAGCATGAAGATGATACACTAATGTTTAGTTTAGCGCAGGGGTCTTCAACATTTTTCAGGCCAAGGACCCCCACAACTGATAGAGAGACAAAGCAGGAACCCCCTGGGTGCCTTCCTAAATATTATTATTATTTTTTTTTATAATAATTTGGACATAATTCAAATGTACCTTCATTCAATACCGGTCTAGTCACATGCTGAGTACACAGGTGCAGAGGCTGACAGAGCTCATGTGTCGATGTGTGCATTTCTGACTCAAGATAACCTTCTGCCTCCATTTATCCATTTGATACAATATATTAGATTCATGTTAATTTATATTTAAAGACAATTAAATTTGTGGGGGAAAAATGGTAAAAAAAATATTTTTTTTAAACATTAAAAACTATCTAATCAATCAAACATTTCACAACTACTCCCTGCAGTACCTCAGTCGATCCCCTGGGGTCATGGATCCCCTGTTGAAGACCTCTGGTTTAATGTAAAGATAGTAAAGTGTCCCTAAGTTTAGTATAAAGATGATAGAATAATGTGTTGTGCAAAGACTGTAAAGCACTGTTAAGTTTAGTGTAAACATGATACACTATACAGAGCACTGTAAAAAAGGTAATAAGCTATTATATTCTTGGCCTAAACATAAAACTAATAACAATAAACCTGTTTTTTTGGGGGGAGGGGTTGTGAAAAAAAAAAAAACAACCAAAAAACAACAAACAAAAAAACCCAAAACATGTAAAAAAAAACATGTTTCTGTTTATTATCTAAGACCGTGGTGACACAGCTGAGGGGGCGGGGTTTCTGCTCCCGCGAGGACCAGTCTGGTCAACAGGATGGTACCTAACATCTCACTCTGCTCAATTTTCAACAACCAAAACTGTCAGACTACAGATTAAAAGAAGACGATACGTACTTTGTAACACTACAGACACTAGATCATATTTCAAACGATAGAAATGTTAAGGGCTAGTGATTTTAAACTATTTATTCTAAACTGATCATGGTTGGTCTTAAAACATTAAAAGTTCGAATAAACGCAATCAAAGGGATAATTCCCCGTGAGAGCAGACAAGAAAACAATTAAAAGGAAATATATTGTACACAAGACTCTATTAAATCAATAAACTATACAATTACAAACTGTGGCACTTTCTACAGGGAAAAACTTATCTACCAAGAAAGCTACTAACATTTTGGAAGTGCGTTTTTACAAAAATCTAATGAGAAATAAATTAGTTTATCAAGAGACAAGTTTTGGGTTGGTTTTTTTTTTTTTGTTTGTTTTGTTTTTTAAGGATTAAAAATATCGTAAAAAACAAAAATGCATGTGACACTACTACTTTATCAGCAGAATCTGTATATTTGTGATTTTTTTTCAATACTGTGCGTACACATATTTCCTGGATATTTCTTGTTATAAGTAAATACACACACATTTTAACCCTACAAAAACATGAGTGACTCTGAGTGGAGCATCACAAAGGCTGTCGAGTTAAAAGTAGATTAACAAAGAACTGGTCAAGACAATTACAAAAATTTGAAAAATGTATTCTTCACATATGCTATGCGACTGCTGACATGTAGCACATTATTACCCTCGTACCGTGACTTTCTTTCAGTAAGACACCCACCCCCCGGGATGAGCAGTATTTATTTATTAGCGGAGTGCGTCCTCTGTCAATGCACGATCTTTGACCAGTCTCATCGCGAGCTCCTCCGCGCAGCCTCCCTGCATCCTAGCGCGAGCATCACTGCGCATCGAACTGGACGCAGAGACCGAGCCTCCGCCCGAACAGCGGACATATGACGGCTGTGTGTCCGGGACCGCCCGTCTACTCTCCCGTTTGCGGTGATTCCTGTCGTCGTTTGCTCTCTATGGATGTGAAGTAAGGCGTGCTTCGTCGGTGTCCTCCCCGTCTCTCTGCGATTCTCCCCGCTCGGTCAGGACCGCATCCTTCCCAGATTCACAAAATGGCGGACATCACTGAGCTGCGACCCACCTACGGTGAGAACCAGGCCTTTTCTACTGCCTCAGCCCCTCAGTCCACGGATAACAACCCCCTGTCAAAACCATCACAGGTAGACTTTAGCAGGGTTCGGTAGTGTAGAACCATGGGTAAGACAGGTTTTCAGATTAAACCGCACTGTGTCACCCTAGTGAAATGCCTACACCCAGTCCATGAAGAGTTATCTCATCAGCACCTGAATTCACTTCATTTAAGGCCTTACATTGACTTTATTTATTTTTATTTACGTCATTAAATGTCGATGTAAAAGCTGATTTTTTATTACAAACAGGTTTGAGTCGATGGTGAAATGAATATCATCAGCTTTTGTTCTATTATTTTCTCGTCATATATCTTTATATAAAAAAAATACATATATATATATATAGAGAGAGAGAGAAAGAAACATTGTCACACTTGTGTTTAAATGCGTTTGGTAAATATATGTGTCATAAATGTGGACAAATTAAACTATCACGGTCCGACGGACACGCCAAACAGGGCGTTCTTGTGCTCCTACGCACCGTCTGCCTTATCTCCGCTGTCTCGTGGGCTTCGGTGTGCGTGCGCGTGCCAGTCGGGGTGGGTATCGGATGACGTCATGTCTGTACCCGGTGGTTTTAGCCTGGGATTCAGATGCGCGAGCCTCGGAAACGTTTTATCACCGCGGTCTTTGTCAGTGTGTTAATAACAAAGAAAAAAAACAAAGGCCAATACAAAAAACAAACAAGAAAAGCACTCAAATAAACATAAGGAACGCTCATTTATAATGCATAAACATAAATAAAATATAACAACAGAAATGAAAGAAGTAAAATTAATATTGAAGACTCAGCAGAGAATCAAGCATGAGTAAAAGAAAAATAAATAATATCACAAAAAACTATATGTATTAAATTGATTACTAATAAACTACAAAAATCTGTCTTAACTGCTATGTTATTACAATTACACTCATGCTCATAAAGTTGGAATATTTAGTTTTTAGATACATCCCTCTTATCATCACCTTTGATAGAGAGTCCCAGTTACATTTTATGCATCAGGAATAAATCACATTACCACAATCATTTCATGAGAATAAGAAAAAGTATTTTTATTCCAACTTTATGTGCAATTGTGTTAAGGCTGCACAGTGTTGGCCAAACTTGTGACATGGGTGTACAGCATAATGATAATGATAATATTGCTGTACTTCTTGTTCACCTAATACGTGGAACATTTTTCTTAATAGATAACTATTAAGAAAAATGTTCCATAACAATGTTAAGATGATCCAATTGTTTGTATGCTGACTCAGTTACTTATAATTTAAGACAAACTACTGTACTACGATGACACAATGACACATTTCCATGTTAGAACCTGGTGATACTGCTACCATAGACCTTCAGACACACTTTAACTCAACTATATTTCATTGCTTGCCTGGTTTGGTAAATACTGCATATAAAAATATAATTTTTAAATGTCGGTGTTCAGGCCTTGGACAAAGTTTTGCTCTGAAAATTTTACATCTTTTCAAAGTTAATAACTTGTAAATTTGTGTTCAGTCAGCAGCAGTAGCATTACTTCAGTTTATATACCAGAAAAACTATAATGTTAGAGTGGTAGGGAAAACCACTCTGGTACCCCATGGTATGGAAAACAAAAGTTAATGAAAAAAATAAGTACATTATTGCACTTTGTGATATTAATGTAGCACACTCCATTATCATGATATTGATATTTTTGCGATATATTGTGCAGCCCTAAATGGTGTATTAATATAATTAATACATGAAGAAAGCAAACATTTAAAAAAATATCTACACAATAAAATGAAAATAGAGAAAGTAAAGCATATTAATAAATTGGCCAGAAACATAAAATATTTATCACACTTTATAATTTTGAATATTGTTTTAAGTAACTTGTTTTCAAACAATAAATGACAAATAATAAGAAATTTTAAAACAATTAAAGAAAGAAAGTTAAACTATGTATAAAATTGTCCTATTGCTGATCCTGAATCACTGTGTTTTTGTGCTGTGTGTGTGTGTGTGTGTGTGTGTGTTGCTAGGCAACAAGCTCAGCTGTTTTCAGCTCTTTCCAAAACATGACCTCATCTCATGGAATGAATGAACACACTGAGTGCTTTTCATGGTCTGACGGAAGTTTAGAGTCCCCTTCGTGTTTCTGTTTACATGTATACATACATGTTTTTGTGTTTATATTCATTTGTTCAGTCATTTAAAGGCTTTGATTAAGGACCAATAATTATTTACCCAGAAATTTTGCAGTTTGAATTTATAATGATAGAGAAGACCACTTTATCATATAATCTCCTCAGGATTATTTCTAATAATGATATATACTCTGCATAATTGAGTAAATTGAATCATCTGTGAAAAAGCAGTGCATGAAATTAACAGAAATATAATTTTATAATTATTTCCACATGGTTTTCCATGATTTGACCAGTGTCTTTGGCAGGTGTGTTTGTTTCTTTTTTTCATCCTCTGTCACTTGGACAGTAAGTACTCAGAATTATACTGTTATTTAGACAGTGTTAACATTAATTGAACTTAATTAAAATTAAACTTCTTCAGTCTTCACTTCAAATCAGTTAAACTTCTTTGTTTGACAGTTAATGATCAACTCAGATTTTATTGTTGTGACAGTTTTACGTCTTAAAGATTAAACAGACTGTGATAAACCAAACTGTGCTAAAGAGGAAAGTTTACAAGAGGACTTTTAACTTCAGTAAATGTTCATATCTGTTTTGCAAAAGGTGCAATAGATCGTAAAATCTGTCTGAATTTTATCAAGTTGTCCAGGAAGTGCTGTCATGGTATTGAAATATGAGTTGCTGATTAAGTATGAAATATATATGATATTATTGTCTGTTTTGTTAACTTAATACCATAGCTTTATTATTTACTTTAAAGAATGAGACACATTGACAGAATTTTGAATAATAAAAAATAATGTTTCTGTATTATTTTTGTTAATAAAACATAAATGTGGTAGATATGACTTACTATTCGAATCACCAAGACAGCAGAGGTGGGAAATCCCAGCTCCATGAAGTAAAAGTCCTGCTCTGTATTGGTTCTTCTTGTTCATTTATGTCAGGTGATTCCGCTAATTATCCAATCTACATGGATGAGGAAATGGGTCGGTTCAGTGACTGGTCATAACAAATACATGGCAGGACTTTTACTTTATGGAACTGGGATTTCCCACCTCTGCCAAGACACTAAATCTAAATAAACCTCTGTGTTGGTAGTTCTACATTTTAACTTACAACAAAACAATGAGACACATTAAGATGATGTCATTAAAGAGAGCCAAATAATGTAAAAACAATGATAAAATCTAATTTTTGTTAATGTACAAACTGTTTCTATCTAGGTAAATAGACATTATTTTACAATTATGTAAAATCACACATATTACAATGTTAATTCTGTAATAATTCTTACAGGGCTCAAATTTCTCCACCTTTTAAGTCTCTTAGCAGGAAAAAACAAACAGTGGGATTTACAAAATCTCTGATAAATTAAAAACTGTTGGAAAATTTGAAGGTGAACATGATCCTTCTATTTCTTCCAGATTAGACTCAGCAGATGGAGCCGAGTCGCTCACGTAATAAACTTCAGTTCTGTTTAAATGTTTTAGTTGATGTATAAACTTATCAAATCAGTGTATTTAACATCCATGTGAACAGGCTCATAGACCTGAGGCTTCATCACATACGATGTCTTCATCAGTTGATTATGGTTGCATTCATATTTTTTATTGTTTCAGCTATAACAAAAAAAACACACAATCATAAGACTAAAAAACACTTCAGGGTTTTGATGTATGAACAATAGAGGAATAATAGAGACAATAAGAAAAGAAAAAAAAAACAGAAATTGACATTTATGATACAGAAGTGTGAGTATGCTTTGCAGTGGGGTGAATCAGTCTTTGCTGTTGATGAACATTAGTGAAGGGTCCTAGATCTTATGAAAGACTCTTGATTTGTCGTTATATCTAATCCTTTCAAGGTGTACTATGTTTCCCATTTCCCTTAGCCACATTTCATAAGTTGATGCAGAGTCAGAAGTCCACATATGCAGAATTATCTTTTTTGCTCTAGCCGTTCCCATAGATCACATCAGTTGACTATGGTTAAATTCATTCATACATCAGTGATCGCTGAACCGAAACCAGGTCTAACATCCTGTAACTGCACCAATCACAGCTGACATAGATTCACATGGTATTGTCTGGGTGCATGTATTTTCTACACTCATTAGGACAGTACGTCTCTGTCTACAGCAGACAAAGACCTCTTCATCACTGCTCCTCCTCCTCCTCAACCTCCTACACTGATCTCACTCTGACTCAGTTTCCGTTTGGTCTAAAATGTGTGTCAGTAACCTGAACGATTTCGACAACTAGCACACATCTCACACCAATATCACATCTTGAGTCTTTGTGTGTGTTTACACTGTATTTAACACTATCCATATGTGAGCCTGGCAAAACTTATTTTAACATATGGAGACATCATCAGACACAGGAACTCTTACTGTTTTATTTTCTCACTACTGTCATATGAAGGGCATGTGTGTAGCTGTTTGAGAGATAGATTTGGCTCCTGTAAACTTTTACTTATGACCTGCCATAGACTGGTACCGAATTTCAATAATTGTATGGTGACTTTGATATTACTGAGTATCTAAAGATGTCAAGGTTTATGTTACTACCTCCGAAAAAGTTTGTTAGAATAGCCAATAGTTTTTTCCAAACAAGATGCTCCAAGTGCATTGTTTTACAAATTAAAGCTTACAAACATCTTTTATATTAACACTCCTCTGACCTGCACATTTGTTTTTAGATCGCTGTATGATTCTGATTAGACTTCATATATCAAACATTATTTACTTCGCAACTCCCAGTTTCATGGATGTCCTAAAGGCAGTCTGTAAATCTGCATTTACCTTTATGAAAAACATGTTGTAATCAGTCTAAAATTAGATTTCATGGAGCTAAATTATGGAACACGCATCTAGATGTCTTAATTACCTCTTCTTCAGTATCTATATAGAATAATCCAAACATAAATTGATACAGAATATTTACTCTCACTCATTGTAAAGTGAAATGGTAAATGATGTCAGATAGATGAACCTGTTACGTTTTGTTGACTGTAAAGTGATCTTTTTCTTCATTTAGTTTATGTGGGTGTGCTGTTTCATATGCCTTTTTCACTTCTACCTCTCCCATTCACATGTTTGATGTTATTATTCACATGTTGTTATTAATCTTTTTCTTTACATGTATTTTGGTAGTTGTTTTTTTGTTGTTTTTTTTTAAATTTTAAATCAACATTGTAATGAACTTTTATGCGCTAAACAGTGAAAAAAAAGTCAAATCTGGCTTGAAGAATCTGCTGAAAAGTGATGATAAAAAGCATCTTGCTCTGAAATATAAATGTATATGATCATTGTAACAGATGTGACTTACTCTTTTTTTCCGTCCCTCAGCCATGTCCCCTGTCCTGGCGGGCTTTTTGGGTGCTGGCGTTCTGGTTCTGGTCGTGGTGATTCTAGTTCTGCTCTGGTCTTTCTGTCAGCGCCGTTACCTTCGTATCTCTGGCCGATACAAGCTCCATGGCGACCGTTACTGTGACGCTGAGGACCCGCCCTACAAGTTCATTCACATGCTGAAAGGCATCAGTATTTACCCAGAATCCCTCAGCAGCAGTAAGCGGATTGTGCGCGGGATTCGCCGCGCCGACCGGTCGGACCGCGATGGAGACCGAGGTTGCTCTACCAACACGGGCCGGGGCATGGTACTGGTAGACGCTGAGAACAACATCCTGGACGTCCCAGGTCAGCTCCAGATGAGTCACCTGGTTCCGCCCAATGCATCAGGCCCCGCCCACAGCCAGGCTCGGTTGGAGCGGGCTCTGCCGGTTCGCGCAGACTACTGCTGCCTGGACAGCAGCTCAGCCAGCAGCAGCCAGACCAGCAGCAAGACGGCATCACCCTTCACGCCTGCGTCATCGGAGCCTGAGCCTGAGCCCAGTCTGGGCGCCATCAGCCTCACCGTGGATTATAACTTTCCCAAGAAGGCCCTGGTGGTGACCATTGTCGGGGCCCGGGGGCTCCCCGCAATGGATGAACAGGCGGGTAGCTCGGACCCCTACGTAAAAATGACCATTCTCCCTGAGAAGAAGCACCGCGTCAAGACCCGTGTGCTGAGGAAGACCCTGGATCCACTGTTTGATGAGACCTTCACCTTCTACGGTGTGGCCTACAGTTCACTGCCCGAGCTCACCCTGCACTTCCTGGTCCTGAGCTTTGACCGCTTTGCCCGCGATGATGTCATTGGCGAGGCAGTTGTGCCACTGAAAGGTGTCGATCCAAGCACGGGTCGAGTCCATCTCAGCCAGCAGATCACCAAGAGGAACATGCAGGTGAGGTTCAGATGAGATGTTTGAATGTGTTTCACCTTTTGACTGGATTTGATTCACATGAACTGAATAGTTTTAGTGTTAGTTTCAGGTTTCCAGAAAAGCCTCTATATGTAGTGTTTTTGAAATGTTATTATTATTATTATTTAAATATTTTTGAATTTTATCTTCTAATGATGTGTGTCTGTTTTTGTGTCTGTAACCATGGACACTGCACCCTTATCCGCACCCATTTGTTGTGATCAGGTTAAAGAGGGTAAACATGCTTATCTGAGAGGGTCTATTGTCCTACTGAGGCCTCACTCGGACACAGATGAGTCTCTGTGGCTCATAATGTCAAACCACACGGTTTTAACCTTGGACACAAGGACTCACTATTCAATGTAATCTCTGACTTTCCTGCAGCTGCTGTTATCAGTTTTAGGTTTTAGAAATTTTTTTTTTAACAAAACATATATTAATCACACTTTTGACCAAAATGTAGGATTAGGATTAAAACAGACAGAAGCTGCTCTTTCAAGGGTCAGTTCACAGTAACTCCTGTGTAAAACACAAAGTAGTAAGTGAAAACATGTCATTGTTTATTAGCTGACAAGTAAATAAACATAAGTATATATTGAAGTTAAATTGAAACTCATTTTAAAGTGTAAAAACAAATCTGCTAGTGCCCCCTTTTGGCCATGTGATTTCAAATTGATGTTTATCAGTGATTCATCATCAGGCCTGATTCCTCAAATCTGATTACTGATTCTAAGTCATTTGTTTATAACACTATTTCCATTTTCATTTAATTGTTTTCATTTTAAATTATAGGACGGGGACAATATATACAGAAACACTGTTACATTTAAAACAAAATGTAATGAATATGATGTTTGCAGACCTCTAGTCAAAGTTAATTTGCAGGTCTTATCCTTTTTTCACCTTTCAAAAAACAGTATTAATGCTAGATTAAAAGTATGAGAAAGTGGGAGAATGACTAAGAATGAGCAAACACACACTTTGATTCAGCTCAGGACTCAAACAAAATAAAAATGCACATTAGGACACCAACCATAACTAATGAGATAGTAATTTAACAGGACAATAAAATAAGTCATAGTTATGTTTAGTGAATTTATTGAAGCCACAGTTTTCCAACAGTGTCAAAACTTTTAATCCAGTTTGTGTTTTATCTGTGTTTCTTAAGGTGAAACAAATATTACAAATCTGTGTATCCTAAAGTCAAAAAGGTGACTGAGTGAATGCTTTGTGTTTCCCAAGGTGATAACCTTGTTAATTTTTGAAAAGCATCAATTAGTCATTTGGTATTGACGATTAAGAAAAGCATCAGATCTTCTTGTCTCAGGGCATTGATTAAATTCATTGATTGTATTGATCCCCAACCACTCTCATGTAAATGTGAGCAGCTCGGTGTGGATCAGTGAGCCTCTGCCTCCTGTCTGATTGATTCATTATCAGCTCAGTGACACTGATTGATGCATTGATTGTGTTTCAGTGTGAGAGTCGTGGTGAGCTGCTCGCATCTCTGTCCTATCAACCGGTGTCTCATCGTCTCAGCGTGGTTGTCCTGAAAGCTCGACATCTGCCCAAGATGGACATCACCGGCCTTTCAGCCAGTGAGTAACACAAGCTGAACTCAGTGGAAACATTTAACTGTCTGCAGGGACTTGTTACACAATGCAAATATTATATCTTCAATTTTAAAACTGCACAGTGGAAGCAAAAACCTGCAATTGTCAGTATTAAATTGAAGATTCATATTAACTGTATTGATCCCACCGGAAAGTTACTTTGTCCTTCCCCTCTCAAAAAGTAAAAGAATAAGTAAAAGTAAAATTAAAAATTTACAAAATACTGTCAGTCATCTTTAAAGCATTGAATAGTGAAAAAAAAATATATTGTGGTTAAAAAAGTCAAAATTTAGTTTAAAGTAAATATTTTAATGGATTTTTACATGTTCGAACATATTATCTGATTCGGATTCACTGCTAAATTTGATCAAAAACGGTAAATTGCTAAAGAAATTAAATGCTTTTTGACCAAATTGTACATGAAATTCCAACTATTTAGTTTTAAGTTATCTTATCATTGGTGTCAGACAATAAGATAGGATAAGATATACTTTATTGATAATATGGAATGTGTTAATTTATGTTTGTAAATGTGATGACATTTTCCAAAAGCACTGTCTTATCTCATCTGTTCCATATCCAAATACCATGAAAAAGAGTAAAGTTTTTCTAAGAGGAAAAGAAGAAGGTCAACATGGTGACAACTGAGGATGTTTTACTAATGTGGATACTAATGTTAATATTGAGAAGGGTAGTCGTCATAAAAAAGTTTGTAGTTTTTCATTAACTCACACAGTCGTTGTTTTAAAAGTTCCACGATTTGTGGAAATTATTCAGTTCAAATCACCGCGTCTATGGTTCCGGGTGGTACTGCTTCATTTTGTCTGTCTGCGTACATATTCGGAAAGTTCCGGAAAATGGACAGAATAACGCATGTGATGTTCTTTGGGGACGGACAGAACGCTCCATTAGTATCTGTCTGTGTCTTTAATGAAGAACATAAATGAGCCCCTATGATCTGTCTGGAGTTAAAAAGATTTAAGCATCTGTAGTGGATCACACAGATCTGAACTGCAGGTTATAAGTTTTTTATAATTAAAAACTGCAGCCCACCTTACTTGTATGGACTTACTTGTATGGTTTTAATGAGATCTGTTTTATGAATGTGTTATCATGTGATCCCAAGATGATTGCGTGTTTATGAATGTATATTCCCATGGCGCTGAAAGTCGACATACAAACCACTCATAAGCATCTGCTCAGTGGATGTGAAACATCTCGTAGTACTTTTAGTGGTGCTTTTAGCTTTATACCAGTTCTAACAAATAGCAAAAAATTCCAGCATTAGCTATGGGACGAAATTATATTTTTAATGTTAGTTAAGTCATGAGCTTTGAATTGCACACACTGCATCATCTTGTACCTCTAAACTCAACAGAAGACAGTCTTTAGGGTATTATTCAATCAATCAATCAAAGTTTATTTATATAGCACTTTACAACAACATAAAAGAAGACCAAAGTGCTTCACATCAAGA
>JAPTGZ010000009.1:24302064-24313772 GCA_029814645.1 Fowleria isostigma
TGTGTGTGTGTGTGTGTGTGTGTGTGTGTGTGTGTGTGTGTGTGTGTGTGTGTGTGTGTGTGAGAGGAAGGGGGAGGAGCCAGGTAGTGGAGCAGTGTACTCCGTGCAGTCTGTCTGTGTCTGTCTGTCTGTCTGTTTGTTTCTCTGTCTGCTAGCAACTTTACACAAAAACTACTGGACAAATTTTCAGGAAATAATGGAAATGATACAAGGAACAATCGATTAGATTTTGGGAGTGATCCAGATCACTGCCTGGATCCAGGCAGATAAATCAGATTTTAAGGATTCTTTAACATTGGGTGATAGGACCATTTTTGACATTTGTGCATATAACTCCACAACAAAAAAAAAGTCAGGGCACTGATACATATAAATGTAGGATCAGGGACTGTTCTGGGCTATGTGGCACCCTAGGCGAGATGTACAACTTTATACCTTATTTTTTGAAGCTTCAACAAATAAACCCAGAAAGACACTGAAGAGCCATTCGTGACTTTAATTTTATCAATTGGATGAACGTAGATAATTTTTCTTTAACAGCATATTATGAAAGTATAAGTATTGTACATGGGGTGCACAAGCTCAAAATAAATAAAATAAAATGGAAAAAAATGAAATGAAAATGTATGCTCCTCTTCCTCTTTGTTTTCAGAGCATTAACGTACCTCCGTCACTACAGGAGAGACATTCATTTTGATAATGCCTACATCACCTACGACTTCAAAAAGATCGATGCCCACAGGAAGAAAGCAGTAACTCCTTTTCCTCCACTTCATCATCGCCTGTTTTGTGTGACATGTTGAGATGTGAATCAGTGTTCATTTTTTTATGTGTTTAGGGTAAACGCTGTATCCTGCCGTTGAAAAAGTCTGAAAAAAACGCAATGATTAAGCTCTGCAGTCTGAAGATGCACTCTGCGGAAATCCAACAACTGGTAACATCTGAATTTCAACACAAATCTGACCTGAGATCCATGATGAAGCACAGGATTCATGTGTTCATAAGTGTGTTTGTTTCAGACATCAGGCATGTTTCAGCTGTTGGCCATCTCTCTGCTGTCCATCGTACTCTTTGCTGTCGACTATGCTCTGTTCCATGTATTGGACATCATCAGCAGACTCACTGTGACGGAATTCAACATATCTGGTGACCACACATTCATACACACAAACACACACATGAACACAATTTGTACCCTCTATGTTCATGAAATGGTTGGAAAAGATCAAACAGAATAATAGTAAAGCAATTTGTGGATGGATGTGGCTCAGTTAGAAAAGCAGATCATGCACACTATAAGGTTGGTAGTTCAATTCCTGACCATATTGCACCTAATGCAGGTAGGGGTGGGGGGGTTGTTTCTCCATAAGTACCACAACGTAACACAACTCTCTCTCTCTCTCTCTTTCTCTCTCTCTCTCTCAAAACTCCTGTAACTTTCCATTTCCTTGCGTCTGGAGGATCATCATAGTGGACTTGCCATTAGTGCTAGCATATCCTATGTTTTCAGTGTACTGTCTCCATTGCACAGCGCTGTTCATAAAAACACACGCAAAATCCTAATTTAAATAGGATGGTCTCTAACACATTTGCACCTGTGGTCACTTGGGCAGGAATTCTTGATAAATCACCCGCAAACCGTAGTCCAACCCCTCACACAAGATTCTCAATGGCACACACACATTACTACAAGCAAAATGGGATCTTAGTAAATCTGGCCCTATGTGTACACAATATACATAATGCATAAATATATACAGCAATTTACTACTAATATACAACCCTAGTAGCTTGAAAGGTAGTGAGAAGAAGTAAAGTTTATTTACTCCCACCTCCAGTTTCACTATTTAAACATGTATGGTAGCAATTAAATCAAAGAATTAGCTGTGAACACACATTAGTACACCAAAACTAACACAATTAGTACACCAAAACTAACACAACATTTGTATCCTGTACAAGATACAAATGTACTCAGTCAAGAGAAATTAATACGAATTAAACACAACAGATTATACACCAAAAGGAATAGTTTAAAAAAATTAATTATATCTAATAAATAATGTCAATAAACAAAGAGAACTAAGAAAAAAGGGGAAAAAAAATCACCACATGACCGTCATAGTCCTTCATCTTTATATTGCTTAAAACCATTTCTTTATATCAGGTATGTATCTGATTTTGTACCACATATGAAAGTAATGTTTTGAATTTAAAAATAATTTAGGGTGGTGCAGGTGGTAGAGCGGGTCATCCAATAATCAAAGGGTCGTTGGTTCGAATCCTGCTTCCAACTGTCCGCATGTCAAAGTGTCCTTGAGTAAGACACTGAACCCTAAATTAGTCCTAGTGAGGCCTGATAGTGCCTGGCATAGTGGCAGCCCACTGGTGTATGAGTGGGGGAATGTGAAGCTTGTACTCAAAAGTGCTTAGAGTACCATTAATGTGTAGAAAAGAACCATATGACTACAGACCATTTGCCATTTTCAAAAAAAAAAAAAAAAGATGTCACTCAACCAACATACACATGAGGTCAGGAGTGGAGTTGCACTATATATATTGTTGGAGCATCGTCATTGCAGTGTATGTGTGTGCAATAGTCACATTACAGGAATGTTAACCCCATAAATGTAATAAACTGCAAATGTTATAAAAATTTGCAGCTTTTAATGTAATAATCCCACAAATGTAATAACAGTTGCCTACCACAAACGTAATACCCCATTTCCCACAAACATAATAATAATTACGTTTGTGGGGATTTATTACATTTATAGGATGATAAAAATCTACAGTTTCCAAAATTGTAATAACTTCCCACAAATGTAATAAATAAGTACATCATAAGTAATAATTGCATGAATATTCATTCATCTTTCTTTTTCTTTCCATTCTTATCCTTTAGATACTTGCCTTAGAATGATCAAATGTTTTACTACACCACACTGTTCTAACTCCAGATGTTCAAGTGGAGGAAAAAAATGATTAAACCTTGACAATATTTATTTTAATATGAAATTAGCTGATGATAAAAGTATTACTTTGGATTTATAATGGATGTGAATTGAAAACACCATGGGTCACAAATTAAACTGTGGTATTATCCTTGTGGTAGGTGACTGTTATTATGTTTGTGGGGAAAGTTATTACATCTGTGGGATTATTACATTAAAAGCTGGAAATTTTTATTACGTTTGCAGTTTATTATTTTTGTGGGGGATTTATTATGTTTGTGGGGGTTAACACTGGACCAAATAAAATGGGTGTGTAAGAGTCTCCTTCTACACAGGTGGACACCAGTTGGACATCAGGGTGAACGGGGACTCGATGATGGCCCGCCTCCTGAGGAAGACCGTGAAAGCCTTCAACAGCACAGCCAGCTTTGACTTCCAAACTGACACCCAGGGTAAGTCTCACTCTCTCCCTGCAGGTTTTCCTCATGTTTACTAGATCATTTATTGATGTGTTACTAAAAGCTGGAAGTGAAGCAGCAGCTCACAGAGTTGAATATGACTCATATTAAAGTGAACCAACAGGGGGTGATGTTAACTCTCTGTCTCTGTGTCTCAGTGTGCGCCATGCCTCCCCTCCCTCTCCCTGTTTCTGTCTACTTGACCTGTGTTGGCTACATCCTGTTGGTGGGGCTCTTCAGTTGTATTCAGGTTTACGCTAACAGACTGAGACGAGTCGTCGCTGCTTTGTATTATCCAGAGGTAAATGCACACAGTTTGTCAATGAATTTTTAGTTCTATTGATTGAGTCAAATAATGAAATATATCTTTATGCTTTAACATAAAAAACTGAGGATAAAATTCTGTGAGATGTGTTGAGAACCTTTGTTTATTGTGATCATTGACAGGTGAAGGAGATTGAGTCATTAATGCATAATCAAACCTCTACAATACAGTAACTTTATCAAACAGTGGAAACCAGAACAAAAGATCTATTTCTAATAAACTTACTTCAGTCAATACATGTACACCTTCCACAATTTTGGTGGATATAATATATGGTAATAGCTAACAGTACTGCTGAATTGTAAAAAAAGATGTATGTACTGAGTTACTTTTGTACATATAAACCACTCATTCTTTGACAATGAAAACACATCAGTTCTCATTTTCAGCTAATTATGGACTGATAAAAATATAATTCTGATTACATGTATTTTATATAATTTGTATAGTAACAGCAGTGGTTTCCAACCTTTTTTGGCTCGTGACCCCATTTTAACATCACAAATTTCTAGTGACCCCAGACATTCAAAATGGAGACTTTTTTTGTTTGCTAAAATTAATTTGTTTTTGATCATGTAATAGTCTGCCATACTATGTTGCAAATAAATGTTAGTTTTTGATGACATTCAGGCTGTATAATGTATATTATTATGGATTGCTGCAGCAAAGCCAGGTTGAGATTACTGTACAGATTGAGAATTTTATTGTTTTTATCTTTCCATTCTCTGTTTGGTCAGGTTTTCTGATTGCAACTGTGTCTGGGCAGGTTGAAGCATAGTAATGCACATGGTCACATGATTGGGTCAATCAAAATATGCCAAATTTGTTTCAACCATATTTTTGTATTAGGAAAAGTGTGTTTTAATTACAATCAAATATATATTGAATCCTTAAAAACAAACCAAAAAAAACCCCAAAACAAACAAACAAACAAACAAAAATATATATGTGTGTAATTTCTAATTTTTTTTCATTAATTACTAGAAATTTCAGGTGACCCCATTTGAATTTCACGTGATCCCACTTGGGGTCATGACCCCAAGGTTGAAAAACACTGAGTTAGAGGCTCTTAAATCTCACACTCTGGACTTGTAATATCACTCGTAGAGTGTAGTGTGTTAATGTTTAACCCATAAAGACCAGTGCTAATTTTGTGTCAGTTACCAAATGAAATTTTTCCATGTTCTTTTTTAACCCATAAAGACCCAAACATCCACTATCTACCAAAATCATTTTCTGATATAAACTGTTTAATCCCTGTTGATCCACTAATACATGTAAACAACTGGTGTACAATGTAGTTTGTCATCTTTTCATGGTCATCAGATATGACTCATTTAGAGTGTAGTTAATAATAATGATGATGGATTAAATTTATATAGCGCTTTTCTATTTAGGCATACTTAAAGCGCATACAATGGATCCATCATTCATTCACTCACACATTCATGACGGAAGCGTGACTGCCAATCTGCGCCTACGGCCCCTCTAACCACCACCGAACATTCATAAACATCCATACACCAGTGTGAGTAGCTCCACTGGAGGTAAGGTGGGTGAAGTGTCTTACCCAAGGACACAACAGCACATGACTGGAACAGAGCAGGAACTGAACCATCCAGTTATTGGATGACCTGCTCTGAAGCCTGAGCCACGGCTGCCCTGTGGTTACTGTGGAAACACTGTCATCTTCTACAACATTGTAAAACCCGTGGAGTCGGATCAATGACAATGGATGGACACAATGAGTTTATGTTCAGTTAATGATAGATTTTGTTGAAAAAGTCACTTTTTCTTCAGTTTTCTGTTTTTGATATAATAACCTTCAGCTTTACTCTAAACTTTTATGAATATGTACATGAATAGTAAATTAAATGTTGGAAAATAACTGATTTTCACTGAAAAAAAGTACAAAATACAGAAAATAATATCACAATAAATGGCAATAACACTTTAGGCTGGTTAAATAGAACAAAAAATGTATTTGGGTAGTGTCACAAATGCCACACTGGGTCCTCATAGATTAATTATGTTTAGTTTATATGTTAACTTTCTACTCCCAGCACCCAAAGACATACACTTTAGTGTGTTGATTGATCACTTTAAATGCAGGTGAATGTGTGTGGATTTATTTGTTTTAGCCCACAAGGTGAATGTTTGACACCCCCCTCTTTAACTTTTATTTTTCTTTAACAGCCTCAGTACAGATTAATATTTACACTTTCACTAGAAATAATTTGGGTGTTTCTGTACCACACTCCATGCTCCCCCAGAAGTTCTCACACCTTGGGAAACCCTGACATAAGCAGTAATGTGTGTGTTAAATCCTCTGAACTGAAGATCAGCAACTTCCCTTCTGTTCCATTCATTGTGTTTCTTCGTTGGTGCTGACTCCTTGTTTTGATCTGAACATATGTTAATGCTGTGATGTCACTTCCTGCCTCGTAGTGATGAGGAAGCAAACAGCTCAATCTCATTAACACACAACGTAGTGTAATGCAGTGCACTGAGTGTAAAGCCTGTGATCTGCTGTGAACCTGATCTGCAGATTAATCTAAGAGCCTTATCACAGAGCTGAGCTGGGGTCGAGAGACATTCACAAGCGCAGAGAGAGAGAGGCACAAACCATTTGTTTCAGCTGGTTGGCATTTTTTCTGTCATCAGCAGAGAACACAAAAATGCACACGTCATATGACTGAAACGTTTCTGGGTTGAGTCCAGAGTCCTCTTTTCCTTCATTTTATGTGAAATCCATATTAAATGCTGAAACTAGAAAAGAAAGCTGTGTTGAAGTTCATTTGCACCATTACAACCTAAACCTCATCTTAACTATTCAGCTCAAACTTATAAAAGTATCATCACAGAAAATGGCATTTGTACTTCCTCTGACCAGTCAGTGAAAGTCATCATTTTAACGTTTATTTGAAGAATGTAGACGTCTTCAAGTCCTTCGGTTTATTACCATGTTGTGGTTGAATAGTTGGAAGATAACAGTTAAAAAGAGGTCACATTATTCACAAAAAAGCAACAAAAAAGATCTCTGAAGTATTGAACTGACCTAAAGAATTTATCATTTTTTTAAATTTTCACCCTGCACGACATCCAATTGGTGTTTTGTCCACAGCTGTTACAATCAGGTAAATAAAATCAAACACAGAACACAACATTCCCACAGACACCACAACAGCTTTAATGATTTCACTGAAGGGGTTGAGGGGGTGCATTTTAAAGTAACACCAGAGAACTTTCTACTCGTGGGTTCCCCTAAAAGTCATCAAATGGTATTGTCTGTAGCAACTGTTGTAAAACCTCTATCTTGGAAATACTCGTGCATTTGTTGGCAAGCCATTGATTCTAGTAAACTTCCTGAGGCAAAACAGGAGACATAGTGATAGAAATTTACTAAGGTCTTCCTCAGTGAGATATGATTTAAATCATCTAATATATAGCGAATATAAAGTGCCTCCGGTGAGATAGTTTGCGATCTCTGTACTACAGTAATACAGTGGTGGAGGCAAAATTGACATGTTCATTTAGAAAGTGAAACTAAAAATGCTTTACTAATTCCTCTAAGTCTCCTGTTGTTGTGAAGTTCGTTTAACTTTTCCCTACCTCCAGAAACTTTGCAAACTTTAATTTGAGGGGGCAGGTCATTTGTTTTTGTTAACATTTGTTTTTTACCCTTGGCCACACAGGCCAGGGTATTGCTATCAGTCGGTCGTCCGTCTGTCCGTGTGTGTGTGTGTGTGTGTGTGCATCTGTCCATAAACTTTGGCATGCAGTGATAAGTCAGGCCACTGGGGGCAGTCCACCATAGAGTCATCTAGAGTCGGTTGTATACACTCCACAGTAGAGATGTAATGATGCACTTATTTGTAGTGTTTTGATACAATATGGAGGTATACCGAACAAATTTATGTAGTTTATGTGAAGAACACAAACACCTGGGAAGCAGGGCGGCTGCACAGGGTTTCTTCTATATACATTCGGTGCGAGGCACAAATTGGCCTGGTCAGACGTTCAAGGCATTTTTGGTTTCACTTTCTGTTTTCCATTTGTTATAGCTTTGCAGCACAGAAGAGTCTACTGGGTCATTTATAGCAAAAATATTTTTATTTTTTCACTCAAGTTGTCAAAATCAAGTGAACCTCCTCTCCTCCTCCACCGCATCTCTGCTGTGGCGTTACTGTGAGGTCACGTTCATAGCACCTCAGGGAATATTGTGAGGCATTCAAGAACACTAAGTAAATTACAACGTTGGCCTTAAACACACATCCGATATTCAAAAATATATAAATTCATCATATGCGGGGTGTCTATTAAGGCACAAATAAATGAACAATATTTTGTATAAATGTTCCACGCGTAGTTATGGAGCGCACCCCCATCTTCATTGATCTTCTTCACTATAATGAAAATGTATCAAAATTGTATCAAATCAGAGTACATAAAATGCACCCAACTGACATTTTCCTGTACCGTTACACCCCTACTCCATGGATATCTGCATGTACTTGGGCTGCACTCAAGGCCAAATGTTTTCAAGTGCATACACGTTATGTTTTACAGTTCTAGAACCAGCACCAGAGGGAACTCCCAGCACTGCTAAAATGGACTCAACTGTATGTTAGTGAACATTTTACCTGTTACTTTAGTATTACGGTTCAGTCGGGCCAGGGTTCTGACGCCAATGGTGAGTTCAGAGTTGTGGTCCTGTTCGGTGAGCCATGTCTCGGTGAAAGCTATGACATAATAGTCCTTAAAATCCTTTTGGAAGCGAACATTCTCCGGGGCTCGTCTCCTTTATTGCATAAAAATTAACAAACGCTCAAAAGCCGGTACGCCAAACTCTGGTCACTGCGTGCCCATCAATTACATGACGTTTTAGTTACGTATATCGCAAAGCAATCAAATGTTGTAGCTCTTTGAAGTTTTTCTATATTTCGTACAAACCCAGAAGGTGTCGAGTGCCGATACAGATGCTGTTGAATGATGATGAAAGTGTAATTGAACCTGTTGTGAGTTGTTGTACCAACACACTGACTTGGAAAATATACTTTGAAGGCTGAAAAAGGATGTGGTTTTGGTTTGGTTGGTAAATATTAATAAAAGTTAATGGTAACAGAAAATATGTTCATTCATATCAAAGATAAATAGAATATGTTCCTCCATCAGAGGGAGAAGAGACGAGTTTTGTTCCTCTACAACCTGACGCTCCAAAGGCGGATTTCCTCCTTTAACAGTAAACACACCAGGACTGACCAACACACGAGCAGGAAGGTGAGTGGAGCTTCAGGTTTATGACATTATTTTAGCTTGATTCCAGTTATTTGACATAAATGACCTCTGCCATCTCTATTCAGAAGCGTCGGAGGAGTTTTTGTTGCGGTCTGTGTGGAGCTAACAAACGGGAAGAGTCCTCCTCTGACGAGTCGACGTAGAACCCTGGATAGACCCGACAGGAAGTTCAATACCTGATCTGACAACCAGATTCACCTGCAGTAACAAACATGCATACAGAAATCCACTGCCTCATTCATCAAAGCAAAAAAAAAAACTAACAGTATTTATTCTAATCTGAGGTATGGCTTTAAGAGCAGACCCTTAAACTACTGTCCACACAGAAATAGAGGTGATGTGGATTAAAGGGAGAGTTAAACAAGCTCATATACACACTGTTATAGGAAAAATAGACACACATTGCATCAACACAAAACTACACACTGTATAACTGAAAGGGTTGTAAAACCCAAAACCCACCAAAGTAATATCCTCACCCTAAAGAACAAGTCCTCTTGGGGATTTAGCAGTTGTGAATGCCATGAACATGGAATCATACTGGTTAAAAACAAAACAAAACATTAACATGTGTTCAGTCATTCACAGGAAAAACCTCCACAGGGCTGTTCATCCAGTTCAGATGCATTTTTTTATAATGATGTGATGTGTGTCTGTCATTACACAGATGCCATGCACAACAAGGAAATCTTTTTCAGTAAATCACATGAATCTCAGGCAACATAACATTTTGTGGCACAAGCAGAATGTTCACCAAAGTTTAAGAGTGCAATGAAATCCTGAGATTTCACTCACTTCGGGAGATTGAGTCCATGGGACAAATTTGTTCAAATGTCATTAAATAACATATAAATTTTTCTGATTTGAACCACGGTAAGGTTTATTTCACCAAAACCAACATGAGCAAATCACTGTCAGAGGCGTCAAATGTCCATGAGGGAAATATTCAGGAAAATGAATTATTCAACTTTGATCAGTGGTGAACATAGTGTACAGTATTTTTACTTTATTTTATTCAACCAGAAAATATCCCAATGAGATTAAGAACCTCTTTTACAAGGGAGTCGTGTTGTAGTCAAGACTGGCTAGGTCAAGACCAAGACACTGCCGAGACCAGAGGGTATTGAGACCAATGTTGTGCTAGTTACTGAAAAAAGTAACTAGTTACCAATACTAGTTTCTGCATTCAAAAAGTAACTCAGTTACTTTGTTGATTACATACCCCAAAAAGTAATGTGTTGCCGTTAGAAGTAACTTTGTAGTTACTTTTTAAAAGAACATTCTTAAAAATGCACGCATTAGTGTCCTTAAGCTCCGTTTCCATTTGTGAATACTCCTCAGCCAAGTAGTTGTAAACGTTTTTTTGTCCATTTGCCGTGTGCCATTTGGACATGTTATTAAACCAAGGAGTTCCTGAAAGCGGGTGATTCCACAGTGCAAACTGATCTGCCCTTGGCTAACAGTCCTGTTGCTGTTGTTTGGGGGCGGAGCTTGCCTCATTTCCCATGTGTCCACAGATAACGGGCTAGCCTCAGCTAGCTTCATGGATGTGTGTAGTTTCTGGAGATGCTTTGACAAATTGGAGCTGGTGTTTGTGTCAGTAGACAGGGGCTTTGATCCACAAAGACATAGGTTACACTTGACTCTTTGTGCTCAGCTAATGTGAAATAGTGAGCATATTTCCACGTTGAGAAACTGGTCTTGTTCTCACTTTGATTTACCATGACTGCACATTCGTAAATAACACCTACAATACATCACCGTTGTAAACAGGAAGTAGCACTGCTTCTTCTTTGTCTTTATTTTCAGCAGGCTAGACGCTGTGCACACCAAAATGGATTAATTTAGCTAGTAACAGATAAAAGGACCATGTGGTAATGGTAACAGAGTTATTTTAGTAACTGACAAAAGTAACGGCGTTACAGTAGTGCATTACTACCCAACACTGATCACGACCAAAACCAAGAAACACTGAGACCAAGACCAAGACCAAAAACAGACTAGAGTTAGACTCGACATGGTTACTCATATCAATTGTAGAAGTGTCATGACTAGTTAAACCAAATTCATGTTATCTTTTCTTTGATATTGTCCTTATGTCTTTCATTTTAAATCACCCATAGTTATCATAGTTACACATTAGGCCCATATTTCATGAATGTAACACTCCCTCTAGGCCTGATGGGAAAGAATATTCTCAGCTGTCTTCTCCTATGACCAGTTTATCAGAATGTGTCAAAGGAAAGAAATGGGATTATACGAGGACGGTGTTCATATTAACTCTTAGACATTGTAACATGTTTTTTATATGTTTTAATAGATGCATCTGACTGGTTGTATTTGAAGAGGATGTGAAATAATGATATATCCTGTGATGATGTGGTTTTGTACAAATTCCACTGAGAGTCCGTGACAAGACTGACATCATTACAAGGGAGTCCTGGCTGTCGATTAATTAATGAGGTAACATTAAGGCAATTCTGTTCAACAGAGGTCAAGGGTTATTTATCTATACAGCCACAGAAAAAAATATTAGACCATCAAAAGTTATCAAAACTTATGGTTATGTAATTAAGTACTAACTCCTGTATGTATTATGTGACTAAAACAGACAGAAATGAAAACATGGAATGTCTAAAAGCACTGTTTTTGTCAGTACAATGTCATAGATAT
>JAPTGZ010000009.1:24436871-24450752 GCA_029814645.1 Fowleria isostigma
GTCTGTCTGGTAGCAACTTTACACAAAAACTAGTGGACTGATTTTGGGGAAATTCTAGGATTTCTTTAAAGGATTCTTTAACATTGGGAGATAGAATCATTTTCAGCATTTGTGCATAAAACTCCACCAAAAAACCCCAAAACAGTCAGAGCACTGATATAAATAAATAAATTAGGGATTATTACTTTGGTGTGAGTCCCAAATTGGAGGGAACTCTCATGCTTAGCGGAGGTCTGCGCTCTCTGAGTGCTTTTCTAGTTTCTAATATTTTAATCATGCGGTTTGAAACTGATCATAAATTGAGTGAATCAGTTTGGAACAGAATTAAACAAATCAGGAATAAATCAATCAATAAATCAGACTTGTTGTTGGGTGACTGTTGTAGATTTTTATTCATTAACTAAAATACTTGGTTGGTTTAATGTCAGTGATATAAATAACATCCTGATGATAAGTTCACTGAGTTTGTAGCAGGTTTAAGTTCCGATGTGGTGCCAGTGTTAAAGTTAGATTTAGTGAATTATTATATGTGTTACCTTGGACACAAGTTTTGAGGTTGGAGGTCATCATCTTCAGGACCTCAGTGTCTTCAGCTCCACTGACAAGATCTGATCCAGGAACAGCCTGAAACATGTTCAGGACTGAAACACACAAAGAATTCAGTAGAAAAAAAAACAAAAAAACAAACAAACAAAGGTTACTGGGATTAATATGAAAGGAAAAGGCATGGAACACAGAAAAATTAAGGCAATTAAAGATGATAGATTGTTAAAATTTGAGTAAAAAATAGGAAATCTGTGTTCAATATTTATAAAACTAATGAAAATTAACTCAAAAACTGTTCAATATAGTGTAAGTGTATACTGTATATTCATACACATATGACATTCTACAAACTGAAATTAAAAAAACCCTCAACATTCTCAAACTAAAACTGCAACTAATAAAAACTGAACTAAAACTAAACATTTTGAAGTAGTACAAACTCAATAAACAAACGCAGCCTGTGATTGGCTGCCAAGTGATCACCTGAGCACTCCTCATCAGTCAAAGGTTGGTCGCTGTCAGTCCACTGAAGCTCCACCCCCTCTCTGCTGACACACCTCCACCTGTCAGACAGGAAGTCAGGCTGAGCTGATAGGAAGTTGCCTTGGTCTGAACACCGTGAGCCTCGCCTCTGGCACTCAGTCACACCTGTACGGGTAAACAACCATGTAAATAGGTAAACAGGTAAGCAAATATTTAACACACATGCTTCCAGGTGAGATTTTATGTCTGTTCTTTAAGGAGGACAAATCAGACTCACATTGATCAATAGATGATGCTCCAGTAGCTGATGATCCTTTAGGACACTGGTTACAGAAGTCCCGACCCTCTTCATCCTGATAGGTTCCCTGAGGACACAGTAGACACGCCCCTTCTCTGGAGAAGGTTCCAGTCGGACAAACCACTGCAGACACAAAACATCAGCTACTTTATTCAGAATCATTCCTAATCAGCTAAAACTTTTTGAAACTTATTGTAAATGTCGAGGTGTCTGATGGGACAGAAAAGATTCTAAATAGAGGAATTAATCTGTTTCATCTTTTAATGCCTTAAAAATGCATACTTTTTTTCTTTACGCTGTAACTTCCAGACTCACCACAGCCTTCACTGTCACTGTCCAGGCGGTAACCACGGGAACAACCAAAGCTTGGTATTGACATAGAAACCAGTTTGGGATCTGACCCGAGTTTGGACTGCAGATTACCCAGAATTCCCTGCACCCCTTCCAGAAGTGAAGCCTTCTTCAGAAACAGACCTGAGAACAAAACAAAAAGTTCTCAACGTGAACAGTGTGTTTGTTTTATTGAAGTCTAGGTCATGTGACCTATGTCTCTCTGTACTCACTGAGGTCATGGAGGTCAGGAAGGTCAGAAGATGGGATGTCAGACAGTGCCGCAGTGAACTTGACCTTTAACCTCAGCATGTTTTCTCCATCACACTGCAGATGCACTGACTGGTCGTCACACAGCGACACGGAGTGACTCGACACTGGAAGCTGAACACACATTACTATTACATACATGTTTATCAGACAAAAGATACCCAGTAAACATTAATGGTTTAAAACTGAAGAGCTATATCCTCACTCCTATTTAATAATCTCTAAAACTAAAGTAGCAAATATATTTATTTTTTTGCCAGTTACTCAGAATAAATTAATTCCGTGAATAATCTGTGTTGTTTTTTTTTTACCTACATGTGTAACAAGAAAACTTTAACATGTTTTGTAAATAACATAAGATCCAGCCAGTGGAAAAAAAAAAAGTCTGTGTATGACAAAATGCCCAGCATTTAATCATAGAAAACACTCAAAATGTGTACCTTTGATTAAAAAACCCACAAATTTACAAGATGTTCCTAATACTTGCCCCTAGACAGGAAAATATGAAAAAACTATGAAGCGATATCCTGAGCAGCAGCAGGTGTGGTTAATGTTACCTGTGCAGAACAGAGCCCTCTGCTGGTCATCATGAGGAACAGTTGAGTCTGTAAACTACTCATCTGAGAACAGGGTGATGACAACAACCAGGTTTGAGACGATGACACTGTCTGGAAAGGCTGAGACACTGAAAACACACAAACACACACACTTTAGAAGAAAACAGTGTTGAAAGGCAAAGGATGAACATTTTTGTTAAAAACACAGTAGACTTGTGTGTTTTAGAACATAACCATTGTGAAAAAAAATCTGAAAATCACATTTTATTTTTGTACTTCATGTACTTTTTTCCTTGCTATTGCACTAATTCAGTCTATTGCTCACTCAACTATCCTGATTCGGAGTGCTAAGAGGAGAATAAGTGCTCATTTCACTCATGTTTTAA
Source organism: Fowleria isostigma (assembly GCA_029814645.1). Taxonomy (NCBI): domain Eukaryota; kingdom Metazoa; phylum Chordata; class Actinopteri; order Kurtiformes; family Apogonidae; genus Fowleria; species Fowleria isostigma. The sequence goes on from JAPTGZ010000009.1 coordinate 24,439,742, forward strand.
GACATTCAAATATTTGAGTTTAATTTTTTTTTTCCATTCCATAGAAACATCACTTATACTAAATGCCATATGATCATTAAGTGTCTAGTTTTACATAATCATCAGGTGTTTTTAGTCAAAAGCAATGGCAGGGTAGTATACACCTTACCACAACATCTGTGTGATGGGATGGACATAACTATGTATTTTATACAGTATTATTAATTGCAGTCTTCCTGACAAATTTTAATATTTTCAGTATTTTTGAAGTTTTATACTTTTACTACACCATATCAAAAATGCGTATGCTGTACTTTTTATTCACATACTTAATTTGTCTGGCAGCTTTATGTTTTTTGCAGATTTGCGTATTGCATTGTCCAGCAAATATTTTGGTAAAATAACAACTAGTGGAGGTATAAAACAATATACTTAATGATGATCCAGTGCCTGATACAGTTGATGTGAGGTGCTAAGTCCACTATTTTGGAATTCATCTGTCCTCTAGTGGACACAGTGACTAATTCTTCTTGGTAGTTCTTCTCGGTTCAACTCAACTGGATTAGTTCTTTTTGAAAAAGCGCTACTTCATTTCCATCCCATATGAAAAATGCGAAAAGAGGAGGTGCTCCAGGTAATGCATGGTGCCAGAACCCTCCTGGCCTGTTTGATGGCCATGTCTGGCCCATGTACCTGAAACACAAAACTGAGAAGAACTACTAAGAAGAATGATGACCTGGACAGATGAGAACCTACACAGACACAGTCACTCAATGCAACTCCAGACTCCGGGCGGGAAGGAGGGAACCAGAACACCGTTTAATAGATGTTTTAGACACATTAGACATTAAAGTAATGACTTAATGTCTGAATTCCAGGTCATCTTACTCTGACAGGCTCCACTCAGAGGTTTGTTGTCTCCACTCCACTGTCCACTTGATGTTTCACACAGGAAGCTGCTAACAGGAAGTGCATTATTGTAACCTCGGTGACAGATGAGGTCACAGCTTTGGAGGCCACTATCTGTCTGCTGACACACCAGTGCACCATGGGTAATGAGGGGGGCGGAGCAGAGAGGACCTGAATGAGAAGAGAGGGTTAAATGTCCTATTTACACAGACGACACCTGAAACAAAGAGAAAGGAGGAGCTTACGGTCACATGATGGCGTTTGTCCAGTTGATCGTAGCATCCTAGTCCCGCCCACTTCCTGTCCATCACCAGAGACGCACCAGCAGAAGGCGGAGTCACACTGTTGTGGGATGAAGGAGCCGTCTGGACGACACTGAGAGCCACGAAGACGACACCAGGAGGGACCTAAACTCACCATGAGGAGAGAGCCATTAGAGCAGGGTTCTCAAACATGTAGCCCTAAAGGGGGGGGTGTCAAAACCAGCCCACCAAAAGGTCCAATCCAGCCCGCGGGATGAATTTGTGAAATTCAAAAATTACACTGAAGATATTAACAATCAGAGATGTTGAACTCATTTTAGTTCAGGTTCCACATTCAGATCAATCTGATCTAAAATAAAATAATAACATAATATCCTATAAATAGTGACAACTCCATTTTTCTTGGCTCAACTGGATTAGTTTTGGTTTTTTTGAAGCAAAACTAGTCCAGTTAAACTTCAAAGAACTACCAAGAAGAACAATGACATGGGCAAATGGTTAATTGAAAGAGAAATTGTTTCTATTTCACTTCCAAACTCCAAAGTTTTAACAACATTATTATACCTGCTACTAAATGTTTGTGTAACATTGTAATGCATATGTATAAATGATAAGCTGAGGCATAATATTGTTAAAACTGCACTTATTTTTCTTACAAATTTCATTTTTCTGGCAATTTTTTTGTGAAAGGATAGTTTGCAAATGCATTATTTAATGTTTTTATTATTACACTAAAACAAAGAGAAAAAGTTGTAATTATTTATAGTTTATGACACTATTCCTTATCCGGCCCACTGGAGATCCAATTAGGGTGAATGTGGCTCCTGAAGGAAATGAGTTTAACTCCCTGCATTAAAGGATCTGAACGCATTACGAAGATAGTGATGAGTTAGAGGTACAGTGAACACACCACAAAAAGAGAGAGAGCCATTAGAAAAACATAGATGCACTAGGAAGAGAAAGCCGGTATAACAGTGACTGTAAACGCACCACACATAGAGATGAGGCAGTTAAAGTCACCTGAATGCACCACACAGGGGAATGGAACAATAGCAGAAAACTTTAGATGTTTCAGGGTTAAAGTGATATTGTGTGACAGAGTGTGTTAGTGGACAGTAGTGTGGTATGTGTGTGTTCGTACATGTGTACTGTCCTGTAGAGCTCTGTGTTGCTGTCTGTATGATCTCTCCAGTGACAGGATTCACACACCAGCCTGCAGCGCCTCCTGTCTGCAGCACCGAGAAATGACCGTCCTGAAACGCAACACACTTCAGAATGAGCTCCTCTGTGGCTATTGATAAATGTGTTGATAAGTATCCAACAATAAGAGAAATGAAAAAAGAGCTTAAATCTTAAATCCCAAAAATTCATCACTGAAAGATAAGACACTGATATAAATGCCTTTCAGTTTCTTGAACATGATGAAAGGTCATATTAACCTTTACATGTTCACAAAAAAGACCATGTGTGTGTTCTCACCTCCTCACACTTGGGCCGATAGGATGAAGTCATGTTTATGACATCAGAGCCTTTCATCCAATCAGAGAGCAGAGACTGACTCTGAGCTCTTTGACAGCGAGTCAGACCTGGAGGAAGACATACACACTTTGTTGAGACATTATCATGAATTTTGTCTTTTCTCAGTATTTAAATGTCTGTGGAGGGTTTAGATAAAGGTCAAAATACTCAGGTCACAAAAAGACGAGCTGAAATCAAACACTATGAAGATAAAAATGCTTATGAGTCACTGCTACAGCTGTGGAGTGTGTGTGTGCTTGTTGTCTTACATTTGGGGAGGTCCACTGAGCGTCTGGTCAGAGAATCTGGGATGTAAACTCCATCTTCATCCACACACCAGCACTGACCTGAACACAGAAACAAACATATAAGATATGGTGACATTTATTTAAATGTACAGTACATATCATTAAGAAAAACTAACCATGAAATGATCATTTACAAGTAAATCTAAATAGTTATACTTCAGTTCAACTAAAGCAATGCTCCAACAATATACAGCAGTTTAAATGAAGATATAAAGAAATGGTCAATATAGAGGCGGCTGTGGCGCAGGTGGTAGAGCGGTAGAGAACTGATTTCTCTGGTATAATTCCAACCATACAAGTTTAAGTAGTGAAACCGGGGGTGGGAGTAAGTAAGTTTTACTTCTTCTCACTCTCTTACAGGCTACTAGAGTTTTACTGTATGTTAATCGAGGAATGATGTATATAGTTATGGATATTTGTGTGCGCATAATGACATGTATATGATATGTGGATCTCGTGTTATTTCTGTAATTGTGTTGTACATGGATTGCACAAGCTCAAATAAAAAACAAAACCAAGTTCCATTGATCAAGTTAAAGACACAAATAATCTGACTGAAAGGCACATGTTTTAGTTGTCTATTGTGGTTATAATTAAATAACCAACTTGTTAGATTAAACCCCACTACATCTAATAAAAACTTGATTTTCAACAAACACCACATAAACTAAAACAACATGCTTTCTAATTGAAATAAAAATGTTAAATAAAAGCACCTGTGCTGTGGTGACACTGAGTGTTTCTCCAGTTTCCGTCGGAGTCACATTGTGGACTGTACACTTCATAGGATCGACTCTGAGGAGCAGCAAACATCTGGATGGCTGAAAACAACAACACAGCATTTTAAACTTCAGGACATCTCATCAAGATTAAAACAGTCCATACACATATTTATCTGCGACTTACTAGAATAAGCAGCCAATCGCAGAGCAGCGTTGGAGCGACTCAGCAGCCTATCAGAGATCAGCAGCTCCTCCTCTGATTGGTCGATCTGGAGTTCCTCTGGGGTCAAACGCAGACCTTCAGCCAGTAGGTATCCATATCCCAGAGGGATATGGGAGGAGTTAGAGACCGCAATGATGCTCTTTACTTCCTGTCTGAACACTGTGACCTCAGATAACACCTGAGAGCAGGTACCTGGAGGTGGAATGATGAATGACAACAGGATGAGTTCAAAAGCTACATTTAAGTCATTATCACTTCATTTGTCAGTGAGTGTTTATGACCTGCAGGTGACTGGAGCTTCTCTGGTCTCTGAGGACCTGAAAGCAGACATGAACAGTTTTAGGTGTTTTAGGACACAAAGATATCTGTAGAAACCACCTGGACTCTGTCCTGAACACATTTCATCTCTTATCCAAGAAGAAAAAAGTCATCTTTCACAAACATTCATGATAAAAACAGACACAATATTATAGTTTCAATGCATCTAATGGGAATTATCCATAATTTATATGTTGCATCATAGTCCATACTTACAACATCAAGGCTGGTTGTAAGCTAAACTGAAACGCTGGGATCCTTTGGTGAATCCATTAGTAATAAAAATATCAAACAAGTCTAAAATGATGTAATACTGTTAACAAAAGAAACAGGCAGCGAATGGAAAGCACATCACAGAGAAAAGGTGTCATAATATTTGAGTTGTCGAAGCATTTGTCAAGCAGTCACCGCCAAAGCCTTCTGGGTATAGCAATGTAAGGGTACTGTATTCCAAAAGGATTAATATCTTCCAAATGTATTTGTCCTATCAACTTGCTGTTTTCATTAGTCTGTTCCTTGACCGAAAATACATGAGTATGACAAACTGCAGCAGTCAGCTCTTTCTGGATTTTGTATGAATCCTGAGACACACATACATGCGCACACACAGAGGCCACTTGGCTTTTACAATATAAATCACACTGTTGTCTTACAGGAAACAGTGCCCCCTGTTGGTCCCGCTGCCATTGATTTTCCCTCAGCATCCACACAGAAGCATCGGGCTCCGACACACTGCAGCGGCAGGAAGTCTCCATCCTCTGAACAGGCTGGGACGTGGATTTCAGCTCCGGCGGCCAGGTTTCCTTTCACCTTCAGCGCCATCGCCCGCTCCCTCTCACAGCGTGATGGACAGCGAGGTCGACGACCGGTGGTCCGGGACCCAGCGACCTCCTGACCCTGAGAGTCTACGCACCAGCACTCATCAGCCTGACACTGCAGCTCCTGGAAACCACCACCCAGGGTACAGCGAGGGATGAAGATGGACGACACATCCTCATCATCATCAGAACATGAGCGAAGCAGAGGAGTGAAAACCTATGACAACCAGAAAAAATACCAAAAGGAGTTTATTTAATAAAAACTTTAACCCTTTATCAGGTAAGTGACTAGTTTCAGTAATTTTTGCATGCATTACAAGTTCCAGTGAGGACAGTGAGTCAATAATCTCAGGTCCAACGTGGTCTACAGGGTCTGTAAAGTCCACTTCTGCATGAACAGTGAATGTACCTGCTCAGTTAGGTACCATGAAGTAATGGTACTAATGAAAGAAATGATTTTCAAAGTGATGTTAACAGTGTCTCTATCAGAACTTATGTTGTTTTAATGTTCTAAAAATGTTGTTCTACTGTTCCAAAATACACATTCCTTTCACATTTAGTGTGAATAACCTGAATAAATATGAACAACCTGAAATGTCTAAAAAAATATACAATATTAAGTGCAATTTTAACAATACTCTGCCTTACTAAATGTTTTGTGCGTTTGTAGGTCATAATGCACATGTATAATTGATAAGTTGCCTTATTCAGTAAAAACCTATAAAAATTCAATTCTGTTTTTTGTTTTTGTCTGTTATTCTTAAAACACACAGTAAAACAAAACCTGATCTGTCCAGATCTTGAAAGTAGAAGTAGTCCTGGAAAAAAGGACACATACATGCTCACAGCAGCTTTTAAGACACTACAGCTGGAATAATAAAATCATTCTAACCAAGCTGTTTCACTGAAATTTCTCTGGTTTAAAAAAAAAAAAAAAAGTCAACCTGTAAAACTGTAGTGTTAAATGTGATGTGGTTGAAAATTTGGGTACACCTAACTTTTATGCTGGTGCACCTACGAAAAAAGTTAGGTACGCCAGTGCAAAAAAATAGTCTAGAGCCCTGCCTTACATGAGTTTTTCTTGGATTTTTTTAATATACGTCTTGGATTTATTTATTCTTTTGACACTTATGGGTAAGGAACCAAATATCATAACTTAATTAACCTTGATTTTGTACATGACAATAAAAATGTTTGAAAATTTTTACAAAAGTAATAATGTCTTCTTATGTTTGTTTTCCAGTAACAAACATTACATTACATTACAAACAACACTAAGGTTGACATTTTGAATTTCAGAGTATTTCAATGCCTGAACGATAAAGGGTTAAACAACGTCTCACTGATTATTCTACTTAACTAACAGAGAACTCAGAGCTCTGAGGGGTTTACTGGTTTTCATAGCTGACCTGGTTGAGTGAAGCAGACTTTGAGCTGCTCATCCCCATCAAGAGGTTCTGGAGGGCTGAGATGAAGGCAGGGTCCTCCAGGGTCCGGCTCACCGTCTGGACCAGGTTCTGGTTCTTCTGGAGTTTGTTTTGAGAGGAAAGTCTGTCCAGGCCGAGGGCTCCTCTGTCTCCCACTGCCCCGCTGAAGTTGAAGGCAGCAGCGCTCTTCAGGAACTTCCCTCCAAACAGGTTCTCCTGGAGACGACGAGGGGAGGAGCGGGCCAACGCCTCCAGAGCCCCGCCCACTGAGGGGAACAAACCATCAAGGACCTGGAGCAGATGGGTCAGGAAGGAGGTGGGATCTGACTCTACGGGGAGGAGGTCTTTGAGAGGGAGGAGGAGTGACCGACAGGAGGCTGAAGACCTGGCTGAGGAGGTCTGAGGAGGATCGACAGGACCAGAGAAGAGCCGGGACAGAGCCAGACGACGCTGGGCGGGGCAATTGACAAGACCTGCACCTGGAGGAAGAGGAGGAGGAGGATGAGAAGGGAGGAGGAAGACAAGGAAGATGAGGAAGGGGAAAGGTAGAAGACAAAAAGGAGGAGTAAGCAGAGTACAAAGAAGAGGAAGAAGTCAAGCAGGAAGATGATGATGAGGAGGAAGAAGACAGGGAAGGTGAAGAGGACAAAAAGGAAGACAAAAAGAAAGAGTAAGCAGAAGAGGACAAAACAGAGGAAGAAAAGAAGAGGAGCAGGAGGAAGTGGTACATGGATGAAGAAGTGAAAGAGAGAAAGGGGAGGAAGAGGACAACAAAGATGAAGAAAAGGAGGACAACACTGGTAACAACAATTATTTCTAGCTTTTGTTGGAGTGGTTAATGCACTCACTGACCAGTAAATGTCCCAGTACCTGGGCGGGGCTGACCCACCTGAGCTGCAGACCAAGGAGCCTCCACGCTGGCGAGTCCCAGGAATCTCTCTCCCTGTGGGGTCGACACACCAGCACTGCCCCCCCTGCTGGCACTGTCTAGAACTGAATGACCCTTCACTCTCACAGGATGGAATAAAGACACTGGACGCCTCTGTCGCTGCCCGGCGCTCCTCTTCACAGGGGGAGGGGCCTAGAGACAGAAGGGGCAGAGACTGTTTAAAAATGGAACATCTAACTGGACAGTCAAAACCAGTTTAAATCAATTTAAGTCAGTTAGAGTTTACATCTGAACTGCCCAGTGAGGGCAAAGCGGACTCCCAGCATCCTCCTCTGCAGGACTCTGTAGATGTTGGACTGAGTGAAGGATCGACCAGATTGAAGACCAGAGAAGGCAGAGTCGTAGACGTTGGATAGGAGGAGCTCCAGACCTGGACATGAAGTCAAACCAGGACCAGGATATTAGAGAGACTGAATCTGACAGTGGACATAGTCCTCTCTTGTATATTGTAATTTTTATACATTTTTTCAACAGTGAATGCTTAATAAATGTTTACTTAGAGAGATAAAAAAAAAAAAAAAAAACCCTGTGTTTTACCATGGTCCTAAAGGTTCATGGTAAATATTAATTCTGCATCTTTACTCAATATCATCTGATTGCAAACTGGTTAAACAGTGATTCTATAAATCAAATACAGTCATTCTTTCATCAGGCCTTTTTCAAATTATGGCATAAAATATGAAAAATTCTAAATACTGAGCTATAACTGAAACTAAACCCTGAACTGAAACTAGTCAGTTCATCTAAATAAAACTACTTATGGACTAGTTCAAACTAAACTGAAACCAAACACCAAGGTGAGATCCATCTTCATTGTTATCCTCTTCATACCTGTGTTGTGCATCTCTCTTCCTCTACTGTCTGCACAGAAACAGTACGATGAAACCATCGGGAAGAACTTCCTGAAGTTAGTGAATGTCTCAAATGCTTCTGGAAAACTAAATCACACAAACATACATTAGTTCATCATCTGTGGTTTTGGTCAGATCAAACCAATGTTTAATTAGATTCAAATTCAATCAGATCTTTAAAGCGATTAGAAATAATTTCTACTTTCAAATATTTTAAAAATCCCCCAGAGTGATCATTAGACTGTTCAGAATAAAGAGCTCTGAAATTCTGACAAAGATGATACTGTGTTGGACTGTAGAGACATGAACAGAATATATTCACTCCAACCTGGTGGATTTATGTGACCACTAGAGGGAGTAATGAGTCAGCCTGCCAGGAAAACTAACACCATGAGGCCTTAGACCGAAGCATCAGAAAGTGACCAGCTGGGATGAGAACCACTAAGAAACAACTTTTAAAATTAAAAAAAGTGACAAAGTGATAAACACGAGAACCACTGTTGTTGTTTTCACCACTGAACAACTCTAAATGAAAAGAATAGAGTTTAAGGCTGAAATTGCAGCATTTTTTCCTATACAGGTGAGTTTTTTTTTTATGAAACGTATGAAAGTTTAAAGTAAATATGTGATGTTATTATCTTTGCTGTCGATGACTGTTGACCAACAGGTCAGACTAAACTGTGACAGTTCTGACCTTGTTTGGACAATTTCAACCAGATCTTAAAGAATGAAAACTTGATGACAGCCTGGTTTTGACCAGCTCTATATGTAAAGGGTAACAAAAAAACTTTTACGATTTGGTGCTATATAAATAAAACTTTAGTGTTTGATTGATTGATGACACCGTAATATAGCCGTATGTAAAACAATGATCTTTATACTTTGTTCACTCAGTGATACAGTCTGCGGATAGAGTGTTGATTCATTGGTGGTTTTGGTCTTCAGTGTGTTCTGGTGTGTGTATTCATACTGCTGTTAAGAGTTTGGAATATCAATACAACATAGAACCCCTTTAATGTTTTCAGTGTCCTTTTAACTGATTCAGAGGCTTGAACAGAAAAACAAGGGTGAAAAATAACAACGAACACGTGCATGACTGTTCTTCAATGTAAATTTGATAAAGAAACAAAATTAAAACAAGAACAGAAAGCAGAAAGGTATCTGTTCCACTACTCTGGCATCTGTGTAGACAGGTGTGTGCTGTACCTGTTGAAGGCCTCCAGCAGGTTGATCTCCATCTTATCAGTCATGTTGATGAACTTGCACTGAACAGGGAGGAAGCTGCCATCGCCTGAACACTGAGGCGGAGAACCAGATCCAGAACCATGGAGGAGACGCCGCGACCTCACCTCACAGCTGCCAGGACCTGGGGTCAAAGATCAACAATTCCACATATAATGATAGATCCATAATAGATCCTTAACTGTGTCTCAAATGAGTGTCAAAACCTTTATATGAAATAGCATTAAGTAAAGTGTGTGGTCAGTCTTGGTGGTGTTTGTGCATACAGGTCTGTGGTCTCCCGTTCTGTCTAGTCCCATACAGCTCCATCCCATCCTGATCCACACACCAACACTGCCCCCTGCTGGAATCACATTGAACTGGATCAAAGAGTCCAGAAGGAGAGCAGCGAAGGACGGACTGCAGCTGACAGGGAGATGGACCTAAACATAGAGGTGGATGGTTTAGTAATGTGGTCATCTGTTAATGTGTTTATTTATCAGGTTGCACATATTTTAAAAAGCATGATATGTAACTGTCACTGATTGGTAATTGTAATATGTTTCATTTATAGAGTTCTGGTCAAGGCACACAATAAAGACATTTCATTACTTATAATATTTCTCAGTGACTTTCGTTAATTTTCATTTAAACACTTCCTTCAATTTATGTGCACTTGCTGAATCTGAAACATCTCCTACTAGTCAATAGGATCAAAAATTCAGATTGGTAAATATCCTTGTAACTGACTAAAGAGCTCAAATGGAAGGTGGTTTGAATGAGGTTAATGTGGTAAAATGGTTTGAACACAGACAGATGAAATACATTCATGTGTTTATGTATAAGATGTAGATACTATATGATTCTGCGTCGACATATTGTACATGTTCTTGTGTTGAAAATTTGACTCACAGTGAGGAGCAGAGTTGTCGGTTCGAGTCCCGGTCACCTCCTGACCTTCAGCATCGACACACCAGCACTGACCCTGAACGCTGCATTGAACATGTCTGAACACACACATACATGAAACATAAAAAAAAAAAAAAACAGTAGATGAAATAAAACCCTTAAACTCTGTAAATACCTTGCCATGGCTCAGGGTTAGGGCAGACACATACCTGAAGCTTCCGTCTTCTGTACAGTGAGGGATGTGATCTTGTTGCTTAGCAACAGCCACACCCCTTAACAACTCACACTGACTGAGAGACTCTGAGTCCAGCTGGTATTCTGCATAGAAAAAAGATCACCAATAGTTAACATCATGAGGAAACTGAGAGAACTTTTTCATGTTTTAGCATTGAGTATTTTTACTGGACACATATATAGTTCACTTCTTACAGTTCTTTAACACAAGCTTCATTCATTCATTCATTCATTTTCTGAACCCGCTTTATCCTCACTAGGGTCACGGGGGTCGCATGGAGCCTTTCCCAGCTACTTAAGGGTGAAGGCGGGGTACACCCTGGACATTTCACCAGTTCATCACAGGGCTGACATATAGAGAC
>JAPTGZ010000009.1:24455543-24475050 GCA_029814645.1 Fowleria isostigma
GGTGGGAGGAAACCGGAGTACCTGGAGAAAACCCACGCAGACACGGGGAGAACATGCAAACTCCACACAGAAAGGTCACACCTTGCCTGGTGCTGGGATCGAACCCAGGACCTTCTTGCTGTGAGGCACAAGTGCTAACCACTGCACCACCATGCTGCCCCATAATTAATTAAATTAATTAATTCTTAATATAATTTCTTTAAATTTATTTAGTTATTAGACTCCATAAATTTTATTGTCTGTAGTGGTTCCGTAATGGGTCAATAAATCAATCAAATGACATGATTTTTTATGAATATAAACAATATTTATCTTTTATTCTTAAAGACCCTATTGAAAGAGAAATAAAGGTTCTCAGGAAAATGGCCGCTTATCAGTTAATCATTAATCGATCGATAAAGTCAACCAACTAATGATTAATGAATTAATTGATAATTTACATCCCTACCTTCCATACGTGCTATCAGCCTACAGCCTGCACAATGCCTGATATTGCGCTACCTCTTCAGTCACTCAACATCTGATGTAGCATGTGATAAACAATGTAGCATGATGCAGCGTGGCAACACAGAGTGTAAACAAAAGTTTATCAAACCAGTCCAGCAGAATGGAGAACTATAAAGAAATGCATTTTTCATCAGAGCTGTAAGTTTAAAGTCAAACTGCATGATACATGGTAGAATGGTAAGCTGCATACTTTATTTGGCTGAGGGGGATTAAAAGTGCAACATATCATGTTTAGAACTTTTTGACATTTTGGAATTTTTACTTCTCAGATGTGGTGATTTAGTTCCTACTGCTGCCATATCTCAGAGGAAACCACATTTATCTGTGTCTAAATGGATGAAGTTTTCTGACATTTTATTTTTAAAAATTAAATTAAATAATTCCAAAGATCACGTGAATAATGAGTGTCATGATGGAGCAGGCCTGTCAGTGTTGCATTATTATTTGTAGCCTTTTTTATTCATTTTTCTCTTTGTAACTAATGTTTGTGTCTGTTTTTAGCTTCGTCATGGCTGGAGTCTACGCTCAGACGACAACCCCAAATCCTAGAACCTCTTGTTTCCAGATCCCATTGGACTTTCTGGACATGAAGAGATTTGGGGTCAAAGTTGTCGAAGTGGTGAGTTCACTGTGACTGTTTTGACATGTGAGCACTGCGAGATGTGATTTTACAATTTAATTAGTCTATTTGGAAAATGTTCTTGATTTTTAATTCTAATTTAACAGGTAGATTTTTAAAAATTCAGAATTTTTTAAAATTTACTTTCTTTTACATGCTTTTCATTCTGGATTAACATGTAGATTACTTCTACTGTGGATGTTTTTTTGTTGGTTTTTTTTTTGCTCTGGACAGAGATTTTTATCAGGGGTTAATTGTGTAGAGTTAAAAACTTTAAAAGGGTCCGACTATGAAAACAAATAGGATTTAACATACTAGGACTGAACCCTACTACTAAAAAAATGTCTTAAAGTTAATATGTGTGTTAATAAAAATTCCTCATTTACAACATAATTCTATGACTGGGAGCAGCCATTATTTTGCCTGCGCATTGCATTCTGGGACGATGACATCACATGGTTGGACTTCAGTAAACATGAAGCCAACGTTGAACTACAAGACTTCTTTTATGGAGAAAAACAATCCCAAAATGCCTCACTGTGTGGCTTTTAGTGGTAATGTCCAGTCTAAAGGGAACTGATGTAAGTATCCACGGCAAGAAAAAGAGGATACAATAGGAGCATGCATGTGGAACAGTACAACTTGACCAGCGGCTGTGATCTGGTCATTGTCATCATCCACGGCTGGTTAAAGACTCGTTGGTGCTTCAAACTATAAACCACAGATAAAGCCAGATGCAGAAACAAACATTTTTCCTCACAAGGAGAATAAACAACCATGACCGGTGAGAGGAAACGACAAAAACGGGAGACGTTGGACGAACGTGGACAATTACTCAAGGTGATATTGACAATGATGAATACCCACTGGACACAGATGAGGAAATGGACAGTACACCTAAAACCAACAATATCAGTGAGTGTTCAGTGTTGAACAAATAAGTATCAACAGAAACAGAGATGAGCATGCCAGATGCAGCGGTACAGTGGGATGCTAATGCTAATGTAACCATTCAGTTACATCTGACCTTAACTACTCGGTTAATACATGCAGTTGGACAGGGACAATACTTTCATAAAATGCTGTAATATGTGTTTATAATGATAATAGGACTGGCTACTGATATGGTAAGTTGTACGAGAATAAATACTTTGGACATCAGCTGACATAAAGTTGAGCTCTTTACAAGAAACAATGCAAGCAGGTCCCACCATCCATTTTGTCCCTCTCTCGCCACCCTCAACTTCCATTGTCTTCATTTTCTTCCGATTTATTTTAAATCTGTGTACGCTCCGGTTCAAACTGAAAGGCTGAACAAACAAGTTCATTCCACTGTGAGCTTATTATCAGCCTGCCCAGTACAACCACATAACGTCACTGCCCAGAATATAAACAACAATGGCGGCGTACATCTGAATTGGTTTTCAATAAAAAATATATAAAAACAAAAACATTAGGAATGAATTTTTTGACATAATGTTATTAATAGCGACAAAATAAATGTTTTAGGGCAAATACATCTTACTAGTCGGGGATCCTTTTAATATCACATCTGCAGTTTCTTTTTCTGAGATTTTTCACTCACATTGGAGACACTGGAGACGCAAGGCAGAAAATATGAAGATTTGACACATTTGTGGGAAATGTCATTTTTTACAGGGAAAAAAATCCCCTGAAACTCAGAACAGCTACACATTATTTAGAGTCACTGTATCATTGTATTCCCAGAGGAAAAAAAAAACCAAAAAAACAGTTTCCCACAATTCATACTTTTCAGGTCTGAGTTTTTAGCTGCTGGTCTTTATATTCTTGTTATGGAAATATAATTGTCAGTGAATATCTTTATCTAATGTAAGCATATAGCAAAAAACCAGGAAGTGACTGGAAGAGAAACTTGACTTCTCAGATTATATGTTTTCTTTTATAGCAGATGTTGTTTTCGCAGCGTCAAAGAAAATACAAGTGATGAATGCAAGGACTGTGATAAATTTAATATAAAATACTTGGATTAAACTCAGTAATTTATTTCAGAATTGACTGATTTACAAAATCAGAAAATGGCTCCCATCAACAGTTTCATGACTGTAGACAGAATAAACTGGACAATTCAGCACATTTGGGAAACCAATATTAGTCATTCCGACTGAAAAATCACTGAAACTACTCATGTCGTAACATTGCTGATAATATGTGATTAAAAACAGGAACAGGACAAAACCAGCAGCAAAGGAAGGATGTTTATTTGACATGAAAAAACCTGAAATGCTTTGACACGTGGCATCAGTATAGTGAAATGTGGAGCAGACATAGAGAAGCAAACCAAGGCAGAAGTGACAGGATTGTTTGTGGTTTTTCCAGTTGATTTGTTTAAAGAAGTGACTTTGCTCAATGACATTTATTACCTTAAAAACAAACGTCACATATGTTGTGTTTCTGCCACAGCAGCACCTTTTCCTGCCAGATTTAAATACCTGTGAAGTCCAGGGTGTTCCCTTGGTTGGTAGTGTTTATACTTTGTGGTAGATTTCGGTCGTCTGTATACCAAGTGGTGTTTTGAGGGAGTTCAAGTTTTCAGTGTGAATGAAGTTATAGGAGTTTCGATGGGGCTAGTCTGGTTTGATGTGAGGTTGTTAATTAAACTCCCACAACTGAAGTCTGTTTTTCTCTTCCTTCTCTCTTGACATTTAGACAAAACCAAGCCGGTATTTTGATCTGAAAAGTTTTCAGTCACATGAACCAACAGCAAACCTTATAAATTAAAACTTTGACACAGATGTTGACTAAATCCAGTTGGTCCAGTCTGGTGTGTAATGAGTCTGTAGAGAAGTGATGTTGAAGATGAACAGATCGTCACAGATGGATGAGTTTACACTGCTCTGTTTGGTTCTTCTGTGGTTTAATCATTAGTCAGTCTAGCGCCTCCTTCAGGCCAGTGATATTTTGCTAAACCCTCTTTTCTTAGTTTTTGGTACATTTATTTGTGTATTTGGACCCTAATAGTTAATAAAGGTTGAGTTTGAACCCTCCAGGTGCTGTAATTATATATTCATTTTGGCAAAAATTAGGTTGATTTCTACAACCTCTTTTAATCTCTTCTTAATTTGTTGTGTTTACAAGTAGTTACGTCACTACATTTGCAAAAAAAAAGGGCAAGACTTCCGACGAACACGTCTCCGAGTATGACATCAGCAGCAGCGATTGTAGTCCACACGGCTAATTCCCAGTTCGGTGTGATGACCCTGACCACCTGTATTTGCAGTACAGAGTTGGTTCTACCTGGTGCCGCCTCGTGACTGGGAGGTGTGGCAGTCTTGATTGCCAATGGGCCACACCGGGGTGGACAGCTTATAAAACCAGGCTTCTCCAGCCTTCTTGGGCTTCCTGGACTGCAAGACTCTGCACAGCCATGCATTTGTTGATTGTTCTTGATCGTCTTAAAACCAAAATCATGCTTAACAACACTGCTGTATGGTTTTTGCATTTTGCTGTTGGGGCCTAAAACCACCTGGCCATAACAAATGGGGGCTCGTCCAAACCAAAAACGGCAAACATGTGGACGATACAGTACTGCTTGTAAAGCTTTAAAGAGATGTTGGGTGTTTATCTACTGTCACATCGACTTGGTGTGAATATCTAGGCTGTACTGCTTGTAGAGTTTATTTTTTGGCTGATGATGATTTTCTGTCTCAAGTTGCTGGTCATTTCTCAGGTAGTTGGTTTGAATGCTTAATTTGGATAATTGACTGCAGACTGTTTGCGGCGCTTCATTGTTGGAGCTGCTGGTTTTTGGCACATCTGTTGTAAATGAGATGATGGTCATTGGTGTTGGTTTATTTGCACTGTGAAAAGAACTTCCCAATATGCTGTAGGTCACCGTCCAATAGGGATTGTTTTCTTAGTGTCATGCTTTTTGGGTTGCTCAGATGAGCCCCCAAAGAAAGGGGATTACAGGTTTTTGTGAATGAATCAGGTAGTAGTAGTGTCCATGTGACGTGGTGCACTGGTTGTTCAGTGTGCGTTTGAGACTGCACAATCTGGATCTGTTTGATGTTTGGAGAAGAGGTGGGTCTGTCAGTTCTGAGTAGAGGTCAGATGTGGTGGTTATTGCTCAGGTGAGTTATATACTGAGCTCTGTATCCTTGCGCTCCAATTTTTGTTACCTCTGTCCAGTCCCTGTTAGGTTCAGAGTGTCTTCCCTTTTGGAATCGCTGGGGTTTCCTTTAGTGTGGTGTTGACCGTGGGTAGAGCAGTTGTCTCGGGAGCATGTCCGATGCTGCAGGTGGCGTCGCCGTTTTTCGGTTGCTTTACCAAGCATACGGGAGTTGGTGCATAAAACCACCACCAGTACACGCCTGAAGACTAGGGAGGAGTTTGGAGAAGTCTGTGGTACGCAGTTAAAGGGACTGGGTGTGGTGATTCTGGTGTGTTCTGGCTGATTAGCTCAAGTGTTTCAGGTGAGTGTTTTTGTTTTTTTTTCCCTCCCCCAGGTAGATTAAACATTATGGCATCTGTCTGTGGTTGTGTCTCCATCTGAGGAGGTTCTGGAGAGCGGTTCCAGGGAGCATCTGGGTTTAGATTGTGAAAGGTGACTGAATAAAAATAACCATTTAGAGGTTGGTCCTCCAGTCTGAGCCTCAGGTTGGCTTCACTGGAGGTTTTGGTTCTGTATCTGTCTCTGATGTTGGAGACGTCAGCTTTACGTTTTATTTGCAGCTAAAGCATATTTGCACCTATTATTTCTACACACCTGTCCATTAAAGACATGTCCAGTAACATCTTAACTGGCCAGTTTGATTATGATTTCGATGCATTTGTAGAGATTTCCAGGTATTTTTTTTACTCATGGCAGTAGATGCCAATTCATTGATTACATGTCTACAACATGCTAATTCCAGCTTGATTTTAAAGGCATCTAAAGCATATTTAGACCTTTTTCAACACAATCCTGTAAAAACGGTCATAAATTAAAGAAGGTAAATGATGCTTAAACTCACCTGTCTTGGTCTGGATCGGTTCAGGATTCCCAGTAAATACAGAGGACAGGCCTCAGTGTGTTTTGTCAGTAATGAAAGCTTTAAGATGAATAAACTGGGTTTGAATCTGCATGGTGAATGTAAGGCAGTGAGGTGATCCCCTGAGCCGCTGATGTCTGACTTTTTTTTTTTTTTTAATTGAAAGCACCTGAAGACTTCATGTGATTGAGACAAATGAAGCAGGTCATGTAAAACATGACCAAGATGCAACAGGTTTATTGGTCTTCAACATTTTATACCTCAAGTCACTTTATAAAGAGATGATTTAACTGGTTTTAAGTGTTAAACCACCCTCTCCTTCCCCTCCCTCCCCTTTCTCCCATGATCCTCCTCTTCAGTCTGCACAGGAGGAAATCCAGCTCAGTCTGTGGTTGGTTAACAGGAATCAGAAGGAAACAGGCTGCACAGAAACACTATAAATACACTTTATATTCATGGTTTACTGTGAAACGCCCTGCTAGTAGCAAGAAGAGTTGACAAAAAAGGAAAGGAAACTCTTCTCCAACTCGTGTAAATATGGCTCCGTTTAGGCCAATGACTATCCACCAGACATAACAGGAATTAACAAAAGGAAAAATGCTCTGTGGTATTTTATTAATATCATAAAGCCACAATGTTCAGTGCCTCTGCGGTCATTTAAATGTTTTTTTATTATTATTATTCAGGCACTTTTAATCATTTTGGCTAGGTGGATGTTTTCATGTAAATGGAAATTATAGTTATTGTGACATTTGTATTAAATGTTCATATATAAAATGTGTTAAATGATCTGCTTCTGTATTTGAAATGCTCTGAGTCAGATTTAGCTCACTGATTTAATGCTGTGAGGGTTGGTGTGCATGCATTATATTAAAATAAAGAAAATGAGAAAGCAAATAAGAACTAAGCCATAAAATGAGACACTTCATGTGTTTTCATCTAGATTTGGCTTCCCAAATCCCAAATGTAAAGACTGTTGGATAAATATCCTGAATTGATAAAGATAAATGCAACTTAAAGTAAAAACGCCATTCACTGAATTTATGTTTGGTCTTTATTTGTATGAGCTACATCATCTAGCTTTTTCTAGCTAATGAGAACAGACTATAAATTCCATAATTTATTTACATGATGCATATCTATTTACTCAAATGTCACAAATTAGTTGAATTTTTTTTTTTTTTTTACCAAGACATCTGGAAAATGTATGGAATTTTGACATTTCAAATGTGTAGAAACCCTGATCTTGGTGATACTCATGCATTTGTTGACAAGCCATTAATTCCGATAAACTTCCTGAGACAAGACAGGAGTTAGAGTATTAGAAATTTACAAGGGTCTTCCTTAATGAGACATGATTAAAATTAGCCAGTATAAAGTTCAGAGGTTCTGCTGAGGGATAGTCTGTGATCTCTGTAGAGTGATGAAGGCAGAATTGACATTTTCCTTTAGAAAGTGAAACTAAAAATGCATTATTAATTCTTCTGAGTCTCCCATTGTTGTGAAGCTCATTTACCTTTTCCCTACTTGCTGAAACTTTTCAAGCTTTAATTTGAGAGGGCAGGACATTTGTTTGTAAAATGTTTTTTTCCAGTTCTAGAACTGGCCCTGGACGGAACTCTCAGTGCCAGTAAAATGGGCTCAACCACACCGACAAAAGTTTAATGTCTGGTGTCCACGTTAGTTCTGATAATAACAGAGCTGCAGTATCATTCATATACAGACAGACCCCTCCTCCCTGTGTTGTACCTTTACTTCAGTATTGCGGTCCAGTCGGATGGGGGTTCAGACGCCATTAGTGGTGAGATCAGAGTTGTGGTCTTGTTCAGTGAAAGTTATGACACAAAAGTCCCTAAAATCCTTTTGGAAGTGAACGTTCTTCTGGAGCTCGTCTCCTTTATTCCATAAAAGCAAACATAAACGTTCAACAGCCGGTGCACCGAACTTCGGTCACTGCGTATGTATGAGCCCATCAATATTGTGATGTTTCAGTGACGTATACTGTAAAGCAGTCAAATTTTGTAGTTCTTTGTAGTTCTTCCGGTTTCCTACCCGAACCCAGAAGTTGTCTAGTGCCAGTGCAGGTGATCCAAACGCTCTGGAGTGATGATGAAAGTGTTATTGAATCTATTGTGAATTGTGCCACCAAAATGACCTGGAAAATATAGTTGGAAGGCTGAAAAAGTATGTGGTGTTGGTTTAAGACTGGACATAAACATCTGACATTTATCACATCTACCACCTTGGTGTGTCTTTCCTCTTGGCTGCTCAGGCAGAAAGTTGAACTCGGGGACTGATAGCAGACTAATTATGCCTTTTCTGAATATATTTTAATGTCCAGATTCCACATTGTCTCTTTATAAAAACCTTGGGCTTTATTAGCCTGAAGTTCTGTTTTAGAACTCCTCATAATATTCAGGAAATATGGTGAGTTGTCTCTTTTAAATGGAGTTGAAACATGTTCAAGTCCTTCAGCTGGATTTTGTTATTTATGTATGTTTATAACACCAAAAACACAGCACATTGTCATGTTGAAGCTCATATTTAAGCGTAGCATATCCCAGTGGAACATGCAGCATCTGGTTTCGTTTCTGTTTTTTTTTGTAGTAATTCCATCTTTGCCATTGGCTTTGTTTAGATGCATCATTGACTAATGGTAAATACGGGCAGAGCTGCTCTGTTCTCTCTTGTTTAAACATAGTCGAATGTTGACAGTGTGGAGACGGTATAATGTGTCTTGACCTGGTCCTGACGTTCATCAGGAACCTGTAGATTGGGAAGTGAAAGTGCTACCAAGCTGACAGTTTGGGATCAGAGAGCTGTGATCAGCAGAACTCTGAGCCACTGTCGCAACCTGAACGAAGAGAAGGCAAAGGCTGCATCCGGCTCCACCCACCTCCAACACAACGGACCGGAGAAAAGAGGATGTACAGGAGGGAAGACGATCAGTGTCCAACTCCCCCACATGAGTCCTCCGGCAGTGAATAATATCATCACATGTGTTCAGCTTTAGGGAACATTAAGCAGAGGCTTCACTCTGCTGCTCATCCAAAGAAAAAAGAAATCACAAAACTAGTGAAGTGGGTATAAACTTGTACAGATGAGGCTTTGTACTACAAAGGAAACTATTCATTTAGAAAACAATGTGCTCAGTAATCCATAATTGAACAAACCTTGGCATTATTCCATGACAAAATAGAATCTGTGCACTAATGCAGAACAAACTTGAATCTATGAATTATTCCAGAATACATTTACTCGAGGGCTGCCATTAATGACTATTTCAATAGTCGACTAGTCAGATTATGAACTGCCAAAAAAACCAATGGCTCTTATCAATATTTATTCCAGTAATAAAATACATTTTCTTACTTTTGACAAGAACATTTGGTGTACAACAATTAGAATGTATAAAAAAGATTAACGAGTCTATTCAGTATTCAACAAATATTCCAAGTAGCAATAAAATACTTTTTTCCTGAAACAGTACATTTTGTGCATCACAGTTACAGCGCCAAACAGAGTTAATAAAATAAGCCAAAAATTACTCAATCAGCAATAAAATAAACATTTTTACTTACAAGTGTATGACTTTATTAATGACTTCTTGTCTAAATTAGTTGTTGATTAATTCTGCTGTCGACTAGTTGTTGCAGCCCTAATTTCTACATTCATCCAGATTAAAAAAAGAGGCTTTACATTAATCGCAACAAAAAGGAATCATTAATCTAGACTGAGTGTATATGAGATTAAGTATATGGTCACACATCCTAATCTTAACTTCATGTGTTTCATTGGGAGAATTCAATCAAATTCAGAGAACAGAATGTCCAGATACAATCTGAGGTCCTTCAGTACAGATGTGATGCTGTGACACAGGATTCACTATGACTTTAAACACTCATGTGCTAATGAGCAGCCGATGGATCACACAGACTTGATGCATGAGTTTCATCTGATGGTGCATGTGGTGACATGGAGTCATGGTGCACAAAAGCAGCAGCAAAAAGATAATCATTTTACGCTGTTTTCTTCTGTGATTTTTTTTTTTTTTTTTTCCATCAGTATCGGGACACATGGCATACTGTGGAGATGACAGGAAAGAACCCTTATTTTTCTATTTTCACTACAGTGACTAAAACAAACCACAGACTGTGTTCTCATCTCAGTTTATAGTGACCTTATTGCATTAGGGAAAGACGTCAGCCAATAAAATGTCTGTGTTTCCTTTAAATTCTGAACAACCGACCAAAATAAAACCATGTGACAGCAGCTTCAGTTTATGGTATATTTGGAACTGTGACTTCGACCAGTCAGATGTACTGTTTTCGTGTATGGTTTTCTAGGTGTGACGTTGACATCTGAAGACGTCACTATAAATGGAAACCTGTAGAACCAAACGGTCAACGCCAACATACTGACGTATCAACAGTATTTACAGACTCTTATTCTTCAAGAAAGATTTAAGAGATTTAAGTGTTTATGACTAATAAATGGATCACACACCAACTTATAAGAGTTTATGAGTCGACAGATATTTTTCTACATTAACCTTTGGTCACATACTTTGAGGCATGTGTTTAATTTACTGAATTCATTTAGTTTGCATCACTGTTGATTTTGGAGAATCTGAAGTTTCACTCTGATTCAGTGGTCAGATTAGGCCATGTATATACTTAATCAGATGTTTCCCCACCTCCGTTTTTACTAATAATATCATACACGGGTCATTTTCAGCTGCATAAATATGCCTTTACAGTGTGTTCACGGGGTTAGACCAGTTCTCAATCTTTTTCTGACAAGCCCCCCTTTGGAGGATGAATAATCCCTGGGTCTTCCTCAATTCCAACAACATTATAACTGGTGCAATTCTAACTTTATTGAAAGAAACATCTTTTCCTTGAATAATTTGTTGTGCAAATTAAAAAATAACTTAGATTTTTGCTTCAATACAACTAACCAGACTGCTTCCTCAGACTATTTATCCAAATAAAACTAGGACATGCACAGTTACCATACAACTATGACAATAGTTACTTTTTTTAAGAATAACAAACAAATTTTGGCAACAAAGATAAACATTTGAAGAATATCAGTGGCTGGAGTGAGGCCATTTACATGTCACATTTCAGAACATTAAAGTGCAAACTGTGCAAAAACATAAACATGTCACATGTTCCAATCCTTGTCATTCTCCAAACCTAAACTTTGTCCACTCTACTGAGAAGATCACAGACAGATTCCACAGCCCCCCTGGCAAGCCTTCACGCCCCCCCCCCAAGGGGGCCCATCCCACAGTTTGAGACACACATGATGCATTTTGTGTCATACTGTGATACTCAGGCACTAAACTGGTTTCCCCTTGCACAGATGTCAGCACAAAAATGGAGTTTTCCAAATCTGCACCTTGGCCAAAATTTCAGAAATGATCGTTTTCACTGACCTAAACTGCAAAAACCTATGAAGAAATATCATTTTTTCCAGATACCCCGCTGCTTGTATATACATACATTACTGTAAATAGTAATACTCACTTTAGCATCTATCTTGCTAAGTCCATTTTTTCATATATGTATATATGCTTTAATGTGAGGTCTGAACCCACTCAGGATGTGTCATAGGTATCTACAGTCTGAATATGAGTCTGTCCTGGAAGCATTGAAAAACTGAATATGACTTCTTTGCTTTCTAAGAACTGTCACTGCATTACTGTCTATATAACGGTTCTTTTTCTGTATCATATCTTTTACTTGTGAAGTCGTGTGTCTTTATATTTACCTTAGCCCTGTCTTATCCCATGATAATGGTGCTGAGTAAATATAGGATAACTGTGTGTTTGTTCTGACTTCATGGCAGCGTCTCAGTGTTTGTGGGTTAAAATCTGAGCAGAGGAGGCAGTTGGACGGACATTTAGAGCTCGTCCATCCTCTGCCTCGTGTTTACTTTACAAACATCCCAATGCGTTGGTTTGTGGTTGGGCGCCACACCTCCAGCTGTAAGTCATCATTTAAAGGATCAGTCTGCTGGTTTGTTTGTCTAAAAACACACTGCTGCGCTTCTTCCTCAAACCAGGTCACATGCTTCTACTTTGTTAGATTGTGGTACATATTTACAATAAGGTGACAAAAGCTACAGATAAATGAGACAGTCCAACTCAGGTTTTCTCTGAACTACATGTGGTATTAATGAAACATGAACTCAACGTCTTAGAGGAAAAAACGAGGTCAGTGTGGTAAACCACCTGTTCTTGGAAACCTACGAGAAAGCTGAACATCTAATTCTAAACTGGAGGAGTCACGTTCCCATTTGGTAGGAATGACAGCTGTGTTATACTGTGACACTTGTAAGCATTTTGAGTTTTTAAGGTGTAATAAAGTTTGACAGTTTTTGGGTTATGGCTGCTTAATTGTTTTGCCTATCAGGGACAAAAACTCGTTTAAGATGTATACTCACAGATTAAATTTATCGCTTTGGCTTCATCTACACAAACCCTTTCGTTCTTTATGGGTTATTTTTAAGAATTAAAGTTTTTCTTGCATAGGGCTTTTATTGATCTCACCATGGGAAAATTGTATTGTTTACAACAGCAAAAATACAGAAAATAAAGTGGAGAAAAACAAGCTAGCAATAAAGAAGAGTCCCTGCAATTTAAATAGTCTTTTCTGTACATATATGTGTATATTGCATTGTGTATAATGTTAAATCTCTTATGTTGTGTTGGTTTTTATGCACTGACTCTGTTTTGTTGTGTCTTTTCTGTGGATTTCATCTTGTTGCATTTGTACAGTGAGTCAGAAATTATTGCATATTAAACCGTTGCAGGAGAACAAGAACCTGTGTCATCCAGTCGGGTTTTATTCACAACTTTGTTTTGCAATTTACTAATGAAGTAAATTTGACAACAAATATTGATTTGTTTATTGTGGGGTTTTTTAATATGGTTTTATTCTCTCTGCGAAATAAAGCTGCTCTTTAGCTTTTCTTTGGTGGATGCATGGTTGGTCATACAGATGGAATCCTGTCGTCTCTGAATCTGATGTTGGATGTGACCCTGTCCTTCTTTTGGTCTTTGCAGCTGCTGTCATTCGTGGCGTTCGTCACAGAGGAGATGGTGAACAGTTGTATCAGCTGTTCTCCCCTTTACTTCTTCGAGTTTGTCAGCTGCACAGCCTTCCTCTTCACCCTGCTGCTCCTCATCCTCCTGGCCTCCCCCCTGCACCAGAGAGTGGGCATCACCTGCTGGCCAATGCTGGTACGAATGAACAGCTTTTACCCAGGACGAACATGTATGAAGTTTCAAATGATCCAAAAATGAGGCTTACACTGTCGGGGGCGGACATTAAGGGTATATAACCCAAATCCCCCGAAACCGCTGCTATATATAAATCTATCCACAATAATTGTTAGACAATCAATATGACCTCAATTTGAGTTGCATTGATATGAATGTGGTAGAACAATGATCAGAAAACCAATTTTCTCCATGTAGAAAACTCCATGGAGTGAATGAAAATGACAACCTATGAACTCTGGATGTTAGCCAGAAAATGGACATTTGTATGATGATCAATATTAACCAAATTTTATCTCAATCAGCCTATTATTGCTTGATTTGTTCAAAAAAGTGATTTTTTCAGCTAAAGCCAACCCATTTGGATGACTTAAAATTTGTGCTCATAAGTTAACATACCCTGACAGAATGCACGTAGGACAGACTTGGATGTTCCAACATGACAATGACCCAATACACAAGGCCAAGTCCACCGGTCATTGGTACAGCAGAATAAAGTGAAGGTTGTGGAGTGTCCATCTCAGTCTCCTGACCTCAGTATCATTGATCCACTTTGGGGAGGTCTCAAACATGCAGTTCATACAAGAAAACCCAAAATCTTAAAGGAACTGAAGGTGTTTTAGCAGAAGAATGGACAGTTT
Source organism: Fowleria isostigma (assembly GCA_029814645.1). Classification (NCBI taxonomy): domain Eukaryota; kingdom Metazoa; phylum Chordata; class Actinopteri; order Kurtiformes; family Apogonidae; genus Fowleria; species Fowleria isostigma. The sequence goes on from JAPTGZ010000009.1 coordinate 24,469,614, forward strand.
TACCATCTGAGAAAATCAAGTACCTCACCCTCAATGACCACAAAATATTTGAAGCTGTCATTGATGTTAAAGGGGCGGGGCCAATACAGAGGATTAAGGACTGGGGTATGTAAACTTTGGATCAGGGTCATCTGGATAGTTTCTGTTGTCAGTATGATTTAAGAAGAGTAAACACATTTATTTGATAATAAATGGCTTCACCCAACCACTAACCACAAGTGAAAGAAAAGTTTTTGCATTATTATTCATTTTCGCTGAAAAATGGACAAAGAATTACAAATTCTGCTAATGTATGTAAACTAATGAGCATAACTGTACAATACTCAGAGACGCTGAAATTGATAGGGCTCATCCACTAGGGGTCCCATACGTTGGTTTTCAAGGAATAAGAAATCCAACCAAATCTGTCGTAGTTATCACGATCACCGAAGGATATCTGGTGATAATGTTCAGGGTAAAACCATTATATCCCCAAAACTTGATTTCAGGGATAGAATGATTAGTGTCAATTCGTATGTTTTAAAAATGAGAGCATCACAGTTTAAGACACAAGGCAAGGAAAGGAAAGGAGTTAAATGAGGAGCTGGGAAAGAAGATGAAGGGGAAAGGAAAAGGTTAACTAGGAATGAGAGGAAATCAGAACAACAAAGAAACAGAAAAAGATAACTCATGGAGATAGAACAGTAGTAAAGACACTGAACCTGACATAAGATATGATTCAGTTTTGATGTTCCTTTGTAGGACTTTGTCTACACTGGAATTATTGCTGTACTCTTCATCATCGCCTCCATCGTTTTTGTTTCATCAAACAGTGGAACGACACTGGAGAAAGGCGCAGCGGTAAGAAAACGACTCATTTACTCACCAACCAGTATAACAGTTTGAATTTGCCATCACAGTTTTCTCTTCATGTTAAGTCAGGTTATTGTGCTTGTTGTTAACTGACCTGATTTATCAGGAACTTCTACATTCTCAGTTTTTAATCAGTTCACACACGGTTTATGTCCACTTAAGACACATTTTTCTGGGCTATAGTACTATGGAGTAATGTGGCTCTAAAGGAGGTGGAGGTTTGTCGTCTTCGGGACGTCTCTGTCGTAAATGAATGGGACATGTTTCAGTTTTTCTTTCTAAATGGTTCCTCATCCTGTGGCCTCTGGGTTGTGTTTTCTCTTTCAGGCTTTTGGTTTCTTGGCGTCAGTGGCGTTCTTCGTTGACTTTATCATGTTCCTTAAAGAAAATGGCCCCCCCTTTAACAAGGCGGAGAAGCAGGGCCCCACTAACGGCATCGCGCCACCTGCGGGGCCTCAACCAGAGGCCGAGAAACTCACCGCCACAGAAAACGGCCAGTAAACCGTCCATGTTCTGCTCACATGGTCAGACGGTATTTTACGCACTCTTCCTTTTACATGACAACAAGGGGCGGAGCTTCAATCACTTGGCCCGACAACACCTGTACTTCTTTAGCTTAGGATGCTCTGCTGAGAGAAACATGTGACGAGCTGTTACAATTAGCCAATCAGACGACAGGACAGCAGTGGCCGCTGTCTGAACGATGAGCCACGTGTTTCTCCACGTTAAAAACAATGAAAAAGATACAAACTATTTGCTGGTTTATTCTTTTTATATATAAAAATTTATTTGAACTGGAAAGTAACATGAATTATTTTTGTTTTTAATCTGTAACAATCAGTTGAAGTACTGTGTCATAAATCATTTTTTATTTTATTTTGAAAAGGTCACTGTTTCCTAAACTGGTCTTGGTTCATTTAATCAATTGTTTATATTCACTTTTGTTATATATTTCAAAGATTTGGTTCAAAATAATCCACAAATTAAACATTTAGACTAGAAAATAACATTTCTAGTATAATTTTTTAACAGGTGCTAAACTTAAACACAATCTGTTGCCTGTTTTTAATTCTGTTTTTTTTTTTATGGGACAGTTCAGTGATGCAGCAAAATGGGAGAAATTTAGCTCAGAGTTTGATGAATTCACCGCTGATGATTTCTAAAATGCCCTCAAATCAAGTCAGGGTTTTTCAGAAAATAAAGTATCCTTGCAAAACTACAGAATCATAAAGATAGTAAACATAAACGTTGTAATAGATGTAGAGATGATGAAAACATCTAAATAGACTTGAATTTTCAGAAGTTATGTCTAAACAGCTGATGCAAAGCTGATGAGTTAAGTCAGTTGTCTTGATTATTGATCAGTCTCTGGTGCTGTAATTCAGTTTGTCCAGTAGGTGGAGCTGTTGAGTTATGTAAATCAGACCAAAGGATGATCAGTAATCATTTGTGGGTTTTTACTGTGATCTTTAAATGTGTCTTTAATTTCGATATTTGACACTTCTTCTATAACAGCACATTCACAGACATCTACAAAAATTTTACTTAAGCATCGAACAGTTTAAAAAATATTTCCCTCCTCCCAAACTAACACTGCCTTCACCAGCCTCTGACCTCTGACCTCCTGTAGATTGACCACTTTACCAGATTACCTTCAATTTAAAGGAACATTCCGCTCAAAACACTGTCGTCATCCTGTGAAGAATCAGCTTTTAGACCACAACAAACACATCGTTTAACTGATGACAAATAACAGGTTTAGGTTGGAAGTGACCAAATATAACACAAACGAAACTCCAAAATGAGGTTAAATCACAGAATTATCAGGATTTATTCCCATCCAAAAGCAAATTAAGTCCGAGTCCCAGTCATTTTACATGAAGAACTTGGCCTTTTCCATATGAGGGGTTAAAAAAAAAAAAACTCAAAGCAAAATTTTCTTTCAGTTTAATATAAAAATGATCCAAGATTTGGTTTCATTATGTTTCAGATTTCAGGTACTGATATGATGGTTATCTCTTATTATTTAGGCTGAGTTTGTTGCTGGAGTGTGTTTTCCACTGATTTCATTTCCATTTTTCATTTTTGGGTGCCTTAAAAGTGCTATAGAAATCCAATCCATTATTACTATTATTATTTTCACTTTTGTTTTTCTGAAGGACCTGATGCTGTGGTCAACCATAAAAACTCTTGTTAATATTTCTGAAAATATGAGGACACAGATGAGCTGTTAACTGTGTAAATGTTCATTTCCTTTAATCATGTGACATCGTTCAATCTGTTCTGTATTTTCATATCATATTTTAAAGCAGTGCTTTGCCCAAACCATGATTTTTTTTCAGTACTTGTGTGTAAATTGCTCTGTAATTTTAACTTTCGTGTGTAATATCTCAAAAGCCTTTTACTCAGATGCAGCAGATTCATCTTTCAGCCACAACATTACACTCTTACTAAAAGACTCCTGTTCATGTTTTAACTTTTATGCCCAGAAAATGAAGCGGACTGCAATTTGTAAACATCAAACATCTCCAATCGTCACATGTTTTCACCAGTTTCAACATTTACGGTGTATCATTCTTTACATTCCTTTATGAAATCCTTTATGGTTTTTTGTCTTTCATCGTTGTTTAAAAAGTAGCAAAGCAAATGAAGTACCTACTGTTTCCATCACATCTTCTGTGACATGTATAAAATTAATGTCTTATGTGAAACAATCAGTGAGAAAATGTAGCTGATCTTGATAGAAAACTTTTATGATTTTTTTACCCAAAAAATGGCCTGTGTCATGTTTTTTCAGTTGACAGATAAAGAACATCAGTTATTATAGTAAGATTTATTCATTAAAATAAATTTCAAATTCAGTCGTTTGTGTTTGTAGATCATAGATATAGTGTAAAATCTGAGAATTACAAGATTATATTGTTTTAAAATTTTAATAAAAACTCTTTTTTACAAATGATTTCAAGTTTAGAAACATTGAAATTTAAGTAATATCTCGTTTTCTTTGGTGAATGTTATGCACTTTTATAAACTAATGTCTTAAAACCCAGTGAAGTCTTAAATGTTTTTTTTGGGAGTTTTTTTTTGGTTTTTTGAGTAAAAATTAATGAGTTACATGAATGACAATCGAATATTTCATCCTCAGTCAGACCTGAATCTGTTTTTATATCCATGTGTCTGATGATGTGTCATGTTCAGGACCAAGTGAAAATGTTTTGTAACATGTATATATATTTCCAATCAGTGCCTTGAAATAGAAAGTAGATTTTAATGGAAAGCAGTTTGACGTGATAATAAACTTGAGTAGGTGTTAATTAAAGAACCCACTTTGGTTTTAAAGGTTGCTGTAATTTCACATCTCATGTCAACTTTGTTTTGTTCAATTCTGTAATAAACACATTTTCAAGAAACCTGATTTGTGTTTTGTGCTTTTTTTTTTTTTACTATTAAACAGCTTCTCTGTAGTATTTATTCCAAACTCTCAACAAACAGCAGGAGCCAGTTTCATACAGAACACAGTTATACACATTTGTATTATGGTATCACCAAGTTTCCTTCTTCATATTCAAACTTGGTCAAAATAACAGTGTCTTATGATCTTCACATTTTGCATCAGCTGATTGTTTAATTATAGGTCTGCTAGCATAGCTCTGTTTTTAGACAGAAAAAAAGCCGTAGTAAAACCACAAGTCACCTGTTTTTCTGTACAGTTTTGTGTTGTCAGTGTAGTTGGATTAAGTATCTGTTTGGAATCATTAAAACCAAATCAGAACGGTCATTTTAAACAATGCATCAACCATTGGCAACTTAGTGAAGATAGCATCACATAGTAACTTTACACCTTCATAGGCCTCAATCAAACTCACCCATGTAGAAGAAAGGCTGTGATGTCTACCACAACCGGACAAATGCTGACATAGTTGTTCCTGCAGCTAGAACATATGCAGTGCAGAAAACGGTCTCGTATGGAGCTGCTACTCAGTGGAACAGGTTGCCTTGTGCTGTGAAAGACTTGACTGAGTATGAATTTGTCTAAATTTTGAATATGTTTGTAACTTATAATTCTTCTGTTCATGTTTTGTTTTAACTGGCGAAATGTCCAGGGTGTACCCCGCCTTCGCCCTTAAGTAGCTGGGATAGGCTCCATGTACCCCTGTGACCCTAATGAGGATAAAGCGGGTTCAGAAAATGAATGAATGAATGAATGTTTTGTTTTGTATAGGGCAATGTTGGCTACTTTACCTCTTTCCCCCATAAAGACAACATTTGACGACCCCCCCTTGTATCCTTAATGACGAGTTTTGACACCTCTGTTCTATCACTAAAGATGTCATTTACCAACCGTTAGAACAGGTTCCATTTAGTCAAATTTAGCATATGTTATGATAGGTGGAGGAGAACACAACACATGCTAGGCCAACCAATACAATTAAATACTACTTTTCTTTGTTTTTTCTTTTTGTAAATATTTTTCTCTTTATTCCTTTATTTTTTCTTTATTTTTTTAATTTGTATTTATTTTTTTAATTGTTTAAAATCTGAAATATAATTTTTTTCTTCCTTTTTTTGAATTTGTGTTTATTTT
>JAPTGZ010000009.1:24505516-24516289 GCA_029814645.1 Fowleria isostigma
ATCTTATCTTATCTTATCTTATCTTATCTTATCTTATCTTATCTTATCTTATCTTATCTTATCTTATCTTATCTCTGTGTAGAAACAGTATTGAGTTTTCAGGACAAAGCTCCTCTCATTTGGACTGAAACCTTGATTTTGCCGCTAAGTCCCTTGAGATTGAACGTGTTGTTGCAAGAGAGACTTAGTCAACAGGCTGAATTTTCAATTGGTTATTACAATACAACAATATTATAATACAGTTTCAGTTAAGAATAGCACGTACACATTTCCATGAATTTATGTGGTAAAAGAGACTTCAATTCACCCAAGGAAATGAGTCCAGGAAGGTGCAATGAGTTCTAAATGTGGCTCCAGGATGAGGGAGCATCATAGGATAAACCTGCTCTCCTGACTTCTGTATGTATTTAATGTGTTCCTGTATATGGTTTATATTTCAGCTAATTTTCAGGAAGAACAGGTATCAGGTTCTGCATATGAAGGATTAAAGGACCACCTAGATCCAGTTGTAATGCTCTGAGAGGGCATTGGTGTCTGTGATAGCATGGGGCCGCATCAGCATATGTGATGATCTAGGGAATATGTGTGATGGTACCACTGATGTGAAGGCAAATAATGAATTTGAGGGAGATATACTATATGTTTCCATCAACTGTAAATAAAAGTACATTACTTAGTTCTCAAAATGTCTGTCATTGTAGCATCAAAATTGGAATTTGTTGATATTAACAGGACACCTTTTATTTGTACCTTTATCAGTAAATGAATTAATGAGACCTTTACTTCATACAAACATACATACATTCATACAGCAAGCTTATGCATTCCTGCCCAAATTCAACCAATAGAAAGAAACTATATCAAACAGTCACGGAAAAAGTGATGAGACCACCCTATGTTTTCTTCAATTGCATCTTAATTTTAATGCCTGATACTGTTTGGACAAATATAATGATAACAAAAATAGATCATTGTATTTTAATGTAAGAGCTGATATCTATCTATTTTCCAAGGTTTTCTCGATAATAACCAAAATCACATCAGTTCTTACATCAATAGCTATGACAAAAACAGTGCTTTTAGGCACTTCATGTTTTTTTTTTTGTTTTAGTCACATGATACACATAGGAGTTAGTACTTGATTGCATAACCATTGTTTTTTGATGACTTTTGATGGTTTAATTTTTTTTTCTGCAACTGTATATTAATACATATATAGGTGTTTATGTCAATCAATATATATAATTCTACATTATAATCCACTGCATATGTGTTAAATATAAACCTATATAAATATAATGTACAATCTGTCATAATTTATAATAATATGCAACCTTCCTTAATTTGTACCTTAAATGACTATGTCAATTATGTTTTTATACAACCCACAAACCATATTAGTTTGTAGTTTAAGTACAATGTATAAAATGTAGAACATATGTACTCCACTACATATCAGCCAATCTATCTGTACTAAGCTCCGCCTCCCACCTTAATTTGTAGCCCTTATATTCACCAGGTCCTGAGGAACAAATTAGTTGTTTTTACTGTATTGTTGAAAATGCCCTAAATTTTCAGCAATGGAGTTTATAAATGAAGTGTACATAAGTGTAATTTTTCCACCTGTGTTTGTTTAACTGATCCATCCAATGACCCACTGTGTTTCCTGTGCAGACCCCCAACCCGGCCTCCATCATGAGTGACATTTACGAGTCCGCGGCCAACTCCCTGGGTTTGTTCAACAGTCCCTGTCTCACCAAAGTGGAGCTGCGACTCACCTGTAAAGGGATTTCAGACCGAGATGCTCTGTCCAAACCCGACCCCTGCATTGTCCTCAAGATGCAGTCTCATGGACAATGGATGGAGGTAGGTTACCATGGCAACCTCTACCATGTGATAGTGTCATGCAGATTTATTGTTTTCAGTGTTGACAAACTGACAGTGCTGTGTTTGGAGATGTGTGTTACGCAAAAACTCATCTAGTCAAAGCATAAATGAAGATCTATTCACAATTAGGTCAAGTCACAAAAGGGAAAGGCTTGGTAGAAAAACTGAAAAGCGTGTATTTGTGGTGGTGTTGAAGTCCTGGGGCACTGGGGCACTGGTGTACTTGTTCATAAGCCTAATGTTAATGTTTTACTTTTTGGGCTTGGCATATGTGCATAATAAAGGTGTAGTTTTATTTATGATGATTATCTTGCTAACTTTTTATAATACTACTGCTATAATAAACTGTCCATGTTTTTTACAGTCTGGATATCCAACACAAGTAATGCTAGAATATCTACAGATTTAATCTGTTCTATAAACATATGGTCTGGTTCCAGTGTAAAGACAGAGGGTCTTATGCTTATGTTATATCAATATTCTGTGTTACAATGTTAATGTGTGCTTTTTGTTCCTCACTAAGTTGGTCTGTGTTGTCCTTTACCTTCTGGTATTGATGCTCCGGTAAAGTGACCTGGACATTATCCAACTTTGTTTGGAGTTTAGAAAATGCTGCGTTGAATGCCGCCTGCAGCGAATCCTTAAGATCTGTTAGCATAGCTGTTAGCGTCGTCGTGACAGTGGTAGTTGCTGAGTCCTCTTTCTTTTGCTCCTCTCTCTTAGTTCGGTTAGACATATTTATGTCGTCGGAGAATGCTGGTAGTTAATTCTAAGTGTTTATGGCTAGATATGTACGTGGTAGAACTCTTAGGGGTGTTCAAAAGTTAGTAGGTTGGGAGTGCAGAAAAGTGCGACTATTCCATCTTACCGTCAACTGGAAGTCTACGAACCTTTACCTTCTGGTGTTGTTCATAACATTACTGGTATGTGCTGTTCTTTACCATTAGCGGTATAGTTTGTTTTGTTTTTTTTACCATTGTTGGTATGTAATTTTTATTATAATGTAAATTAACGTTTAACTGTTACCTGTGGTAACACCATCATAAATTTACTTTGAATTTTTCACACATATGTTGATTAAATAGTATGAATACTTGAATAAGTTTACTATAATTTGGTAAAGGCCTATTTGTTCATTGTCCAGGTTTAAAGTTTAAAGACAGGAGTGAGTACTTGAAACTATGTTAAGTTATTGATGAAAAACAGAGGTGAGATTAAATAAGTTTTCTTCTTTCCACTCCTTTTCGAGTGTAAATTAATGCATTTGAAATATTGTACCTGCATGTGTTCTGTTGATTGTTTTTGTTGTATATGCAGGTCATTCATGTTGTAAATGCTTGCTTGCTTGAAATGAATGAATGAACGTAAAAAGTTTCAGAAAATACTGAGTGACCAAAAATGCAAGTTGAGTTGTTGAGGAGCCAAAATGGAAATATTTGTATGGCAATTTTTTTTTTTAGTACAGGCAAGGATTAGCATCTTTGTGGCCTTGTTAATGTTTGTGTCTTGTATTTAGGGGTGTGTTTTCATCTGGTTTTAATTTCATTAGTGCAGTTTCAGTTTGACAGTCTTCATTCACAAAATTCACAGAGATGATTGGGGGTGGACCTGTTGAATGTCAGCCTATAATTAAAGATGAGCACCCTTGTGTACCTCTTGGTGTGAATACTACCATTTCCCAGTCTCAGTGAAGGCGTCCTGTTTGAGTCTTTAAGACAGATGGATAAAACATGAGCCAACTCAACTCATTGTGCATGTTGTGCTGTTTTTTTCTCTCTGTGTTTTCAACAGTAAGTCTCTCATCATGTTTTGTTTTTGTTGCATGGAATCCAACTGTATGTTCTGAAACTCAGCTCCAACAAATAAAGCATCTCTATCATTTTTCTAATTGTGAATTACTGCAACACGAAAACCATTCCTGTATGTAGGACAACTGTCTGCAGACCTCTGTATAATTTATATCAGATTAGAAGAGTTTTCATTCTACTATGTTAGGTTTTACACATGGTCTCTGGGTCTTTATCCCGGTTCAGTCCCTCAGTCCACATATGATAAAGAAACGTGCAGGAAAGTGTTAGAAGTAGGCTGATGGAGATGATGTTCAGGTGTAGATATGACAGGACTAGTTCAGTGACATCAGGACAGAGAATCCCAAGGCATGTAAGTAACGTCATATGAGCCCCTGTAAAAAAACCAAAAAAAACCAAACAAAAAACAAACCCTCCCTTACATTATTATGGTGATGGCCAAAAGATTAAATGAGGGTTCAGAATTTCAGAAATTTGGAAATTAGTCCCAAGGGTCACATTCGAACCATTGGCAAGCCAATTTTGGAACACAAACCATATTTTTGACACTCCTGATGTAGTCATCCAAAATATTTGACTTTGGTTTCATCATCAAGGATCAAGAAATCTGTTCCTGTAGGTGGTTGGCCCCCAAACATTTGGAGTCCCATGTCAGACTGAATCCAGACCACTGATAAGCCCCTCCCCTGCACGGACTCAATTTTCACCCATTGGCATTAACTCACTCATTTTTCAGTAAAAAAAAGCTCACCTGTCAAAACAGGTAGAAGTATTTGTTCCTGGCTGAAGTCAGACACAGATGGACAATATGATGATTAGATTCCCCTGTAGACCAAAGTGAGTCCATCCACAACAGAGAGAAATGGGAGATCAGGCTGACTCTGCACACACTGAAAGTGAGTTTACTACAACACCTATCATAGTGAAGGTGAAACTGAGTGGCCAGAGCAGAGATAGAACTGCATTTAGTTGGAACTCTTTAATTCTAGGTGTTGATTGATATTGTTTTTGTACTTTGTCATTATGTGACAACTTACTGTGTAACATTACTCCAAGTGGGAGAGTGAAGATGAAGTTAAATCTTGTGGATTGAGGAGCCCTGACCGAATGATCTTTGTGTTTCCAGTTTCACTTCAGCCACGGCTCCTGTACACAAAACTGTTGGAAACATAAACCAATGAAGGAGTGTCCAGTTTGTAAGAGATCTTTGAGGGTATTTCCACAAAACTGGCCTGTGTTTCAGAGTTGCACTCAGAGACATGGAATGTCTTCTGTCTGGACTATCAGCAGCTTTTTCTTAACAAATGACAGTCCGCAATAATACACAACTACCGATTCCAACCCTTGAATGTAGCTGTCAAACAATTCAAGAGGAAACTTGAGGACACTCTGCCTTGAAAGGACAGGTTTAAAGCTTTTGACTTTTTTTGACTTGGCAGCAGAACACATTGACTTTCAGAGTTGACAAAGAGAAAGGCGAATGTCATACTGTACCATACCAACTTTATTTTTCAAAGCAATTCAAAAACTTTACAGCTGGGCAAAGTGCCATACACGAATCATAAAAAGGAATAAATAAATAAAACAGTGATAACAGAAGAAGTACAACAAAATACAGCCATCATAAAAACAAGATAAATTAAAATCTGCTAAAACACAATGGCGAAAAAAAACCCCAAAAACTCACTCATTGATTAAAGCTGACTAGAAAATGTGTGTTTTGGATGTGATGTAAATACAGGCAGAGACTGAGCCTGTCTAAAATCTAAAGGCAACTGGTTCCACAGAAAAGGCATGGTCTCCACAAAGTGTCTTTTTAGTTTTTGGGACCACAAGCCACAAATATGGAAACAGTTCCAGAAACTTTACCAGTTTCTCACAGTATTCTGTAGGGATGGGAATTATGTACCACTTCTTGTAGAGATTCCTAGGAATTGTTTGTCTGCTTAACTATTCCACTCATTGGTTCTGCAACATCAAATGTGTTACATGTCATTCCTGTATTGTGGTTCAGAATCACTCTAAAGTATGGTTGTATTTCACCAGTAGATGACACTAGGACCATTTGAAACAGTTGCAGAGCTTTCGTTATGACAAAGGGGAAAATTCCCCCAACAAGCAGAAACATTTAACCACAAAGCAGCCAATGAAACTACACCACATCTTCTCGCCATCTTAGTTTGTCATCTTAGCAAAGGAGGCGGTGACTCTGGAAAACAGTGTACAGCAAGCCCCTAACATTAAACTCCTCCGTATTCCTCCGTATACAGTATCACTGAGTCAACCTGCTTTCACTGTAGTTTATCAGTACTCTCTATGTCCTATAATTACATTTAGATGACAACGAGGCTCTCACACTTCTTTAACTACACCTTTGTTACCCTTTGTGAGTTTTCTTTGAATTTAAAGTTGTGTATGACTTTCATCACATAGCTTAAGTGTCACAAATCCTTAAGTCTTTCCTTGATTATGCATCTTAATTTCTTCTCACAGTGAACAATTTTGAAGTTTACTCCTCCATAAACAAGTCTCTGTGCTTACAAACATAACAGTAAAGTAACTTAAGGCATTTCTGGAAATTTGTGTGGCGTTGTATTGTTCGTGGCATTGTATTGTGAATAGTGTAGCTCGATGCAGCCGCAGTAGCAGCAACAAAAAATGTCAACCAAGCGAAAGCCAGCAGGTTTTCTCTGTGTGGAACAATGCTTCCCATAATGTAATGCCACAAAAAATTTTCAGAAATGCCCATTACCTGCCAGTTATGTTTGTAAACTCACAGACTTATTTATGGTGGAGGAAACTTAAAAAATGTTCACCGTGACAGAAGAGATGAAGGTGTATTATGTACCTGTGTAGATGAACAGGGACAACTCCACACCTGTTTTCATTTCTTTAACTCCTTTGTTCTCTCCATTGGTTAAAGCAATAGAAACATTTACTCCGGTGTGACTTATATGTTTTTTTTTCTTCTTCATGATCTATTTTTTTGACTGGTGCGACATATACTCCGGTGCGACTAATAATCCAAAAAATACACTATTGATAAAATTCATAGAGTTCCATCCCATTTGCCTCAGGTCTGATATAATAAACATTGGCTTCTCCCTTAAAGTATTTTGAATGGATTATACATCAACAGGTAATGCAATACAACAATGGAAGTAATCCTTCTTTATATAAAACTTTTCTAAGTCCAAGTAAAAAAGTGGAGGCCACAAGATGAAACAGATAAGCCATAAAATCATCAATAAACGGACAAACAGATATATTTAGAATGAAAGTTGAGATAAGATGATATATGATAAAAGTATGTTTTAATGAGTAACTTTTTACTGTTATCCACCTGGTTTTCACTGAAACACAGAGGATGATGTTGAAATAATTGAGCTGTAAACTGAGTAGGAAAGGTCAGATGTAGAAAATTTGCATCAGAAAGTTCCTCAAAAGGTTTAATTTAAAAAAAAAAAGCAGCTGAAGACTTCATCTTCTTTGTTTTTAATGATTTTACATCTTTATTTTTTCTATCTTATTCATTTCCACACTTTAAGGTCTATACAATACATTTTAAAAGTATACAGAGTTACACATATATAAATACATTTGCTTAAAAAAAACAAAAACAAAACCTTACTGATGTTCTGAGTAAATAAATTGATAAAAGATAAATACATATATTTTTCCAATTACAGTAAAATAACTGAAGTTTACTGTTTTACAAAGCCAGTACAGTAGCTCACTTATGGCTTCTTTTGTCCAAATATGATCACTTTTGGTTCCTTTAACTATGATATATGGTCCAGGGTGATACACAAGTTTATTATATCCATATCATACACACTGTGGCTGCAATAAACCAATAAGACTCTCACAGTCTGTTGGAGTCTGGCTATCAAATCTCAGTAGAGTCAGGTGACATATAAATGCTTCTAGGGTTAAAATGTCTTACGATGGCAGGAAGCTTGATAGACCAGTGTTTAGTTGTGTAAATATCTGACACATACCACAGATCCTTTATAAAACAGTCCATATCAGGCCTAAACAAATGTGTGCACAATCGGCTGCAGATTGACATGCTTTCACAGTGTGGAGGTCTCCAGCGTATTATGTACTGTTTGGATCTAGACCCTGGCATTCCTCTGACAGACTCCAGTTATCCACTCACAGATAATGTGTTTACTCCACTGACGGTGATAATAACTCCATGGCCTCCCTCGGTGCCTTCGCTTTCTGTCCTCTCTCTCTGTTCTCAGCCATCTGGAGCTGAACTGTTTGCTTAAATGGCTTCTGTTTGGAAGCTGCTCAGGTTCATTATTGAAGCGACAGATGATGAAGGAGGAAAGTGACTGAAGTCTCTGCTGCTCTCTGGTTTGTTGGGATACGAAACCCGGAGGAGGAAATGGGTCCAAACTAAGCCTGAGAGCAAACACACTGAGCTCTAGGGGCTCATTTATGATCAGTTTCAGGCGATTTGTGGCTCTTGCTTTACCTGTCACCTAGACTTTTGTAAAATGTTTCCTACTGACTTGAGGCAAAGCAGCTTTTTAACAAATAAAGAGCTCAGTTCAGACTTGAACATAACACCAAATTCAGCTGTTTGGAACATTCTACTGCTGCTATTGCATACTGATGTGACTTATTTTAATGACTTTAATTACAAACATAATGGCTTAAAAATGAAATGGAAAATTTGCAATGGGATTTCTTAGCCCAACAACTGCACACTGGGTCTGCTGTTAATTATATGCATTTGCAACAGCTTGCAAACATTCATAAATACACACAGAATGAAAAAAAAAAAATAAAAAATTAAATTGCATGATAATCTGTGCTTGATGTGCCAGCTTCTAGTCTTGTGTGTTTTAAGCCTCATTGCTTGTATGCAGCTGTTGATATTAAATATATTCCTGATTGCTTAGATGATAATATACTTAATTATTTATACATTATTTCAAGGTGTTATTTACTCATATGGGTTTATAAAGTTTCTGTTTTTATGGCTAATATACAGGAAATTGCATTGTATAGAAGTACAGTTAGCTAGCTGATGTCAACAAATGTCTCCAGATACAACGGAGAGAAACTGCAACACAAGCTGCAGGTAAACAGCCAGACACACTTGAATCTTCATTTGTGATCCCCCACAGTGGTAAAGCTTCAAATATTTAACACCCACTGAGAAGAGTGGATCTGAAATTAGCTAACAAGGTACATTAGCTACATAGCATAGGCTAGTTGTTGCTATGTGTTGTGTTCTGATTATGTGTGAAAATAATACCTCCACTCCCCAGTGAAGTCAATGAATTACATTTGGTTTTTAGTAATTATGTAAGTGTAGCCTATATATATTTTCAAATATATAGCTTTTTTTTTTTTTTTTTACAGTCAAGTTAACCAGGGTTAGCAAGGGAGCTAGCAGCAGCGAACATTAGCTCATGAGCTCCCCACTAGCCAACATTGAAAGGATACTAATAATATCACTTAGACAAATATAGATCTTATAGACTTAGCAGTATATTAGTGTTTTTGCAAAATGTGTAGGGTTCTTGTATAACAAATCATATTGCTGATACAAATCAGGTAGTGACGGACAGCTAATGTTAACTAATGAGGTAATCACAGCTAATGGTAGTTTTGGTATCACAAACAAGATGAAGTTATTTTAAAAACCTAAAAGACTTATAATACAAGATAAAATTGATGCAAAACACACTTCTAGTCTTTAATTTAATAACTGACTTATTTTGTTTATGCACTTAAGTTTGATTTATTTAAATTAAGGCCAGTGCTGTTCAATCTGAACTGTAATTCAATATGATAAAAGCACTTTAAGGGTGTTATCTGCCAATGAAAACTCTAAAGATATATCAAAATGAATATTATGATAACAAATGCATGATTGTTTTATCACCTAGACTTGGGTGTATTTTGTTTTAGGTGTCCAATGCAGAAGTTGCAAGTTAGTTTTGATCCTGAAATATCACGTTACATTCAACTTGCTTCAAATGATCAGGTCATAGTTTTGGTCTTGTTGGTTAGTTTTAATGTGTTGTTATTAAGTTCTGGTTTTGTTGTTGTTAATTGTAGCTACAAGTTTTTAGCCTCAGGTTTCAAAACAGGAAACTCATACTTTTCTTCTTTTCATCCTTCTTTTGTTGTTCAGACTCGGTTCAAACTCCTCTCTCACGATGGTTTGTGTTTAATAACCATGTATTAAATTTCTCCCCCTCTGACCTGGAGCAGTTGTTTTCAGAACTCCTCTTTCATATCGTCACCTCTTTCTTCATGTAAATTAGTGCCATATTACAGGGTTATTATTTCAGTAAATGCCTCCTGGCCCATGGAATAAATAAGTAAACAAAGATATAAGCTGAGGTGACGCTGGCTCTGATCTCCAGATTAGGGACCGAGGTCGATACAATTAAAACCAGATGAGCCTCTTGGTTGGAGCTCAGAGTTATTGTCACATCAAAGAGCTGTTCTTTACTTCTTTTCATCAGCTGGGCTCAAAGGCAGCTCTGGTGTGAAGCTCCTGTTTGTTCATGGCAGAACTCATTTTACAAAAATCCCACCACATCTCAAGTTTTTATTTTTAGACATTGTCATCATCATCGTTCAGGTCCACCACTTGTCCAGCAAACAGACACAATCAGAGAAAAGAACAACTGGTTTAATAGTAATTTGACCAAAAGTTTTGGGAGCCTTGGGAGAAAAAAATCAGACTTTCTTACAAAATGTAGTCTCAGATTATTTGTCTGCTGGATCAATGTTCACAAGGAGCAGCATAAAAATAATAAACTAATAGTGGAGCTACATAGGTGTAACACCTCTTGTTTTACAACCATGGTGTGACGTTTTAATGATAGCAACCCCTGTGTTGGGGGGATTTAAAAATGAGCATGGGCCATGTACAGTAAACCAACATATCAATGCAAACAGAAAGATGTTGAACTAGGAAGATGTCGAGATTCGGGAGCTGTTCTCACTTCGGGCGGAAGATTCTATATCAGGGGTCTCAAACTCCAGTCCTCGAGGGCCGGTGTCCTGCATGTTTTAGATATTTCCCTCTTTCAACACACCT
>JAPTGZ010000009.1:24582032-24595773 GCA_029814645.1 Fowleria isostigma
TTCTACCAAACAAAGCATTTAATGTGATAAATTTATATACAATTATTCTAACAGACTGTTCATACAGCTATGCTTTATGGGTAAGTCAAACTGACACTGTGGTCCCTAGAAAGGACTGGTGGTGGGGGGGGGGTCTAACTGCAAAGACTACTCGAGATTTCTGTATTTCTAAGGTGCACTTGAACACACCATGTCCCCAGCAGTGCCCCTTGTGATTCGCTATACAAAGTGATATAGATTTCAAAAAGGTGCACCTGAATGTAACAGGAGGTTCCTGTCACATGTATATTCATTTAGAATACCACGCAGTATATGGTCCATTTAGGAAACACACACATAGAAAATTTTAAAAACACTTCTGGTCGATTAAAGGATCTCATGTTTAAAGACACTGGGCCTCATGCAGGAACCACTATTCTAGCACATTGGTTTTATGTCATATAAGAGTGATTTAGGGAGAACTTGATTGAGAACTTGCATTCAAGCCCCATTTTATTTTTTTACATACAAAAACAGTTTACTGGTCCAAACCTGGTGTAGGAAAAGTATGAAAATATGTCCCTTTTTTTCTTGTTTAATCTGTGGGGGATGATGTGGAAATACTGATTTTTTTTTTAAGAGACCTGCTGTTTGAATTGTATGTCTCATAATTCCCCGTGTGCTTGCATGTAGTGCAAGGCACAGAGGACTACTGTTGGTCAAATGACTTATAACATATACAAAAACTTTGGCAAAAAATGTGGCCCAAAGTGTTGGAAATAGACCAGAATGTATTCTTGCAAAAATGTGCAGCCTGGTCTCAAAAGATATATTATTTTCTAGATTGACAATCTGATGCACCGATTTTGTTAAAGTTGTGA
This sequence comes from Fowleria isostigma, assembly GCA_029814645.1. Classification (NCBI taxonomy): domain Eukaryota; kingdom Metazoa; phylum Chordata; class Actinopteri; order Kurtiformes; family Apogonidae; genus Fowleria; species Fowleria isostigma. The sequence goes on from JAPTGZ010000009.1 coordinate 24,582,893, forward strand.
AAAACCAGCCAAATTCGTCCATCTGAAATGAATTGGGCTATTTTCAAGTGGCTACCATTCCCACATGATTGATCCTAAATTTTTTTTAAATATGACATCCTGGCCCAAATAATAAATATGTGACATGTCGTAATGATATCTCGTACAGTTTTCGCATCAGAACACCATACCAAACCCCATTCACACACAATGAGAACAGAATGTTGACAGCTGATTGGCTGAAATCTGCCCCACTTTAACTTTGAGGGTTGTTTTTCTTTTTTTTCAATTAATTTTTTTTAATTGAAAAAGCACATCCATTTTATAATAGAATGTAAGGATTTACAAAACTTTTGCTTTGTCATTTTTGACACTTTAACAACATCATTCAAAGAAAATCAACCTGAATGGGGGCGGGGTAGCCACTTGTTTCCTAAATTTGAGAGGGTTGGGTTTTATAATAGAAATTCTACAAACAACTCTTTATAACCCAGACCCAGACTCAGACCAAGACTATTTCTTGCTTTTACACCTAGCCACAAGTCCACCAATTCAGCAAGAGACAAACACATGAGTTACATTTCCTGAAGGAAATGTAGGAAAGTCTGGTGTATTAATGTTATATGATTCGGTGTTTATGTAATGATTCTGACAGGTCTCCCTGTAAAAAACACAGTAAATTGGATGTGTGTTTATAATGTTTTAAATGTTTATAAATATGTCCATGGAACATAAGTACAATAAAGTCTATCCAAGACTAGGACATTTTGTTTTCACAGTGAAAGAGTCAGTTAACATTTGTTAGTGTTTCTGGAAAAAGCCACTGTAAAGGTCACTGCCCACTCTGGTCATGAAGTGATAACTGAATCAGCAGCACATTTCATTGATGTTAAGTCTACATGACGAGGTGTAACTTTTACAGGGATTCAAAGGTTTTAAATCAGTGGACAAATCTAATGTCAGGATGACAAAGGCTTATTAATGTAATTAATTATATTGTTTCTTTGTACTGTATGTGTGTGAAGGTGTGAGCCTTCTACGATGATTTACAACACTTTATACATGATTGCTATGGTGATTATCACTACTTTATCAAAGATAAAATATGAAGATATATAGACTTAAGAGGTGACATTTTAATCTGTAGGTGTAAATACATGACAGCCTTGGGGTTTGAATAAGAAGAGCAGAGTTTTTTCTGTCTGAATGGAGTCCTCAGTTCACTGAATACACAACTACAATATGAGGATTGTTTCAATCATCGCTGCCTGACAACCTTTGTGATGATCTTTAACATTTTATTCATCGTCTGACAAAGTATGACACCTCTGATAAGATCTAAAAAACTGAACAAACTAAAACTAAAAACTAAATGATAATTTTGTAAGATGGTTTGAGGCTCATTTATAGCAGCATCTCTACAAAACTATCAACCAAACTGGGTTTTTATTTATCAAAACTAAAGGTAAAATTTGGTAAAATCACCAAAAATGCCATTAAACTGTTCCGCTAAGAAGCTAAGAAATCCAATGTCTTGAACTGCAAGGTTGTCTGTAAACATCGTAAAAACATCTGTTGACATCAGGGAACTGATCTGATTAACTCAGTGACACTGAAGCTTCAACTAATTAGCTACATGTTAACATTTACATCTTTACAAAAATGTGAAAATGTTGACATCATTCCTGTTCTGTCTGTGTTATTTGTCAAGCACTCAGAGCCAGTCTTGACAACGACATGTTGACAAATCTTGATTCTTTAGTCCTAGTGTCGTTGACTTTATACATGATTACTATGGTGATTCCTGGATTTTTTACATGGTTGCTATGGTGACTCCCTCCCTTTACATATAGTTGCTATAGTGATTCCCGTTACTTTTCTGAGTGAAGAAACTGGGTTTGCCTTTGGGGAAGAACTCAAAGAGAGCCGTCTGAGACTGCTAAATGCATTTTATGTAGGTTTATTGAAAAAAAAAAAAAAGGGGGGGGGGGGGTTATGGCTTTGAACAGAAATGATTGCTCTGTTTCATTACTAGGTTTAAAGGGGCAGTGGAATTAAACTCCTGTTACTTTGGGACTCAGCTTAAATACTCTAAGTCACTGGGCTTTGGTTCTCACATTGTCTGAAAGAGGACAGATGCAGCTACATTTGTGATAAATATGATGAAGTAGTCTAAAGAAAGGTGGGTTCACTTCCAAGGCGCTGTTTTACTTTATCTTGAAAATTAATCTTGATAATGGCTGGTTTTATTCAAAAGAAAAGAATGTAAAAATGATCAAGAATATTTATTTAACACAAATTCATCCCTCTCCCAATATTAGATGAGGCCTGTTATGAAGTGAGTTGTGATGATGTGTCTTTTTTTTAAGTGGGTCTCCAGAAGAAAGAAAAAGTTTGTATAACAGTTTGCCATTAATATGTAAAATACAGTAGTTCTGTTATGAACTGAATTTATTTTGTGTTTGCAGATCATCAAGATGCACTCCTTCTTGGATTATATCATGGGAGGCTGTCAGATCCAGTTTACAGTAAGAACACACACAAACAGAACTGGGTGATATGAGCAAAATACTGCTATAATAACTTTCCCCTATTTTCTGATAAGGATAATTATTTTGTCAAATCACTGTGTCTTTCCATAATAAAAGGCTGTAAAGGCCGATGTAAAAGGTGCAGTGAAATAAAAGCAAAGAAAAGACTCTTATTTATGGTTTTAAATTCTCCTTCTTGGTCGAAACATGACAGATATTTAACAAAATGTCGAATATTTTTGCAAAACGAGAAGTAGAACATGTGATAAATGCACATTGTGACAGAGATAATTGTCATATTTTTAAAGTATTTGGCGAAGTACATTCCTATGTGTTGAGATATTACATGGTTTAATTATCTATAGCCTTTTCTGTTTTTATGTTTGATGTTACTGGGCTTTGACATTGCTCTTTCCTTTAGTTTTTTCCTCTTTTCTCATGTCACTAACTATCAACCAATGTCTAAGTTTGTTGCATTGGAGTCATGTGGGACAAAGTGGTATCGATCCATCCCTCCTGTCCTGACAACCACAGTCTCACACACTCATCTGTTTCTTTTTCTCATTCTGTCTGGAGAACATACACGCTCTGTTCTCACATTGTCTTTGCTGTTACTATAGAGACAGTAACCACGGTAACCTGCTCAGCAGCCCCGGTGTCCCAGTTATCGGTGGCAGCATCATACTGGACTCCAACCAGTTCAACCAGTCTGATGTCTGAGTAACCGCATCTGAAGATTATGTTCTACTGATGGATCACTGATTAACATGTGTCACTGGGGACACTGGTGCATGCTGGGATATTTATCAGTGCGACAGTACATTTAAAAGTTTAATCAAAGATGGAAATGGGAGCGAAGTTTGTTTTTGAAATGATCCTCAGGGTCACAAACTCATTTTCCATCCATCCTTCCATCCTCAGTTACAAAGGTTCTTGCAAACAATGGGTTTGTACAAATCTCCCAGTTTGTACGACATCTGGAGGTCGTAAGCATTCGTGGAGGGAGCAGTAGTTTCTTATGGCCGTATTTCAAAGTTGGTACAACTGCCATTCAATTTGCAAAACTTGAGGTCTCAATGAGAAAATGATGTGATTTTGCGTCGTACCCTATGTGCAACTCATGGCACTCTTATGTCGATGTTAGGTCTTAGGTCTTATGCTTTTTCAGAATATTTAAATCGGTATAAAAAGTGGCAGTGTCTCTTAAAAGTCCTGCATCATGATCATTATTACGTATATTTGGGATTGTCCGCTGTCCATGGTGCTGAAATTGCAGGGAAAAAACTGACCTGCACTGTTAAACATAGTAAAAAATTCTGACTCATAACAAGACATCAAAAGAAGAAATTTAAAGATGAAGGTATAAGAATAAAACAAAGATACACAAGAATAATAGAGGCAACTGAACGTTAAAATCCCTACTTGTCCGACACCGCATACCCAATCGTAATTGTCCATCACACGCATTCTCTCACCCTGATCCTCTTCACCATATGTTGTTTCTTCATGTTTATTTTTCCGTTAATAAAATACTTTCACTTCAGCACCATGCATTCGAATACAGTCTTTCACTCTGTCTTGACAATTTGTACCACACGAATCATGCTCTACTGCCTATAGGAACAACTTATGTCCACCTTAGAAACAGTGTGAATCTCTGTACATCCATTCGCTTCTAATAACAAAGTAATGTGTTCTTGTGATCTATTTGCAATCTACTTGCAGCCACCACAGGAACATGGGGGTTCTGGGATGGCCTCCTGATCCATGAATGTTGTGCGCTGTTCTTAGATTGTCTGTAAAGCATTCAAACAAAAGGGGGTTTTGTAGTGCGTTCATAGAAAATGTTGCACAAAATCATCCACCTGGCTATGAAGTCAACATACTTTGAATGTCCGATTCACGGCTTCTATGCCTCTGCTGGATGCTGGAGTTTGCATGACATTTTCACAACCTCTAACCTGTATCCTCTGGACCAGGTTGGCCAAGTTTGTCACAAGTCACAGACTTGGGAGTCGTCAGCTTTCTCCACACACATGAAGATTTTTGGTTGTAAATATTGAACAAGTTTAATATTTACAATTGTTGGCCCCAACCTGTTTCAGAGCTGGTTATCGGGACAAATTCACTCTTAACACACCTCAGACCACAGGATCATTTGATAGGATTATCTGATAAGACATAAGATAATCTGGTGTTTGCTGTCCTTGGTTGGGAAAGGGCAAAATTGGGACAAAAATAGCCCGATTATCTTCAAGTGTGTACCCTATGTAACACTATGATGGGGCTGATTAGACACTGGTGCATGCTGGGAGACTCTTCCATGTGACACAGGCTGTTCCATAATGTTTCAAAGTTTAATCAGAAACACTTTGAGTCGGTAACAGAAGCAGGAGCAGAGTTAGTCTCTCAGAGGAGAGACATTTATTTTTGATATGATCCTCCGGGTCACCACTCACTTTCCATATAAATAACTCAGACTGAGCAGAAACAGTCAGAGTCAGGTGTGTTGTTCCTGCTGCTCCGTGTCCAATCAGCTGCCTTCGTGTGCTTCTTCATGTTGTCTCGGAGGATTCGGGCTGCGGGTTATTTTCTTTCATATATTAGACTTTTCTTTAAGCACAGGCCGGTTTCAGACAGACATTCCCCTCCGGACCTGGAGCATCCACTTTATGGTTTCCTGAAGTGGATTCAGGTTCAAAGCTGCTCCAAACTGAAATACCAGCTCCCAGGACAAACACCTCTGACCGACTGCTTTGTTTTGTATTTATCATGAATAACCAGACAGAACCAACAGACACCCCAAACCTGAAACAGCCTTTTGTAGAGACATGCTTGGTTTGATGTGAGGTATTGTACAAACAAGGCTGGAAAAGGTGAAAGTAAACAACCCTCTGTAAGAAAACAAAAAGACACTTATTCTCATTTTTAAGTGCTTTTATCTTTCACATCACTTTCATCTTTTTGCATCTTTCATATTATTGTATCATCACTTTCATTTCTTTCAGTAATTGTTATTTTCAGGTGATTTATTGCGCCATAATAAAAACACAAATCGGAATATTATATTTAATTCATCTTTAAAGACTTCCAACTGTCACATACTGCACTTTTAATATTACAAGCACATCCCCGTTAGTAGGCAAACGTCCACATTTGTCATACATACATACATGTCAAAATGCCAAATTAAAAGGGAGAATGCAGTGCCACCTTTTCTTTTTGGTTTAGATTGTCACCTTACAAACGTAGCCTGAATGTGTTACATGTTTCTCTGTATAGTTAACCAGCATATGCAGTCAACTGAGGTCAATGAGCCAATGAGTGACACTTCAGTGTTCCCTATGAAAAATGATTTGTAATGATAATTTACAGGTAGACTATGAACCCTTAACTGGCAGCAGTATGCCATAACCAAGATAACAAGAGTGATGTGATTATCCATGAAGGCAAGAACCGTCTATCTGAAGAACTCACAATATCCTGTGGTGGACATGTACAGATGGTGGTTACATTCATAGGTAAACCACCCATAACTCATTGAATGATGTTTTCCTTTACCTGAGGGGCTCATACCTGGTCACACCTGCCTCATGACTATGGAAATGTCAGTTCTGTGATCTGAAACACCAAACTAGTCAAGCCCAACAACAAAGTTTCAACTTTTATAACTACTTCATGTTACATACTCTTTTAACCAATAGAAGACTAAAAGACAGTCGCTGACTGTTTTAGTTCACAATACAGACACTCAGTTTCACCACAGTGGTACAGCAGGCAGACTATGGTTTATATCTGCTCAACACATAGAATACATGCTAAGTCACTGTTCCTACGTGGATGTCTGAAATACTCTATAAGCTTTTTTAACTCTTTCCCTATTAGACACCTATGAGGAAAAACCCATATATATGTTACTAGGGCTACCCATGGAACATATTGTTTTTCCAGTGTGTTGTTTCTTTTTCCGGTGGCTACAATCATTGCTACTTCAGCAAACTTTATGAAAAAACTGTGAAAAAATATTATGTAATCCTGTTGGTTGGCTCAGCCAGTGGCTGACTGGTCACCGCGCACCGCTGCCGCGCAGGAGTCTGGGGTTCGCTCCCCGCATAAGATCTCTAATGTCCAGGGTGTACCCCGCCTTCGCCCTTAAGTAGCTGGGATAGGCTCCATGCGACCCCCGTGACCCTAGTGAGGATAAAGTGGGTTCAAAAAATGAATGAATGAATCCTATTGGTTGCCCTAGTATGGGTTGTGGTCACCTCCACCTATCACAGCCTTTGTTACATTTAATAAACAGAACCTGTTCTAATGGTCATCAAATCATGTCTTTAGTGATATAACAGAGGTGCCAAAACTTGTCATTAAGGATGGGGGTGGGGGGGGGGTGTCAAATGTCGTCTATATGGAGGAAAGAATTAAAGCTCAGTCACTGAAGGAATCTAATTCACAGACTGAACACCATGTAAAAGTAAAACATTGACTCCTGAATTATTTTTTTCAACCATCCTTGAAGTGCTTTTATTTTTAACTTGTACTTAATGGGGATTAATCACTGTGACCTTTTTGAAGCAATAAGCATGATGCAGCTTCTCTTCTTCTACTTGAGGTGTAGTTCAGACGATCATTTATCAAGACACAAACAGGCAGCATTTCATTTCAAAGGTAATGTCCTAAAACCAATTATGTATTCTATTAAAAGTCGTGCAGAGATTAGACTCAGTGATAACTCTGATAAGGGGAATACCGCCACTCCATACCCAGACTATGAACACAGGAACACATGCATAGATTGCTGCCTCCTCCATATGTAGCCACTACTGTTTCATAAACACTTAACCATAGTGTGGTTCATCTTAATTCATTATACTCTGAACAAAAACATAAATGCAACACTTTTACTCCATTAATTAAAGGGCTGAAATGAAATACATAATGGACATCTTTCTCAAATTTTGTCTACAGATTTGTTTAAAACAGTGCAACCAAGCATTTCTGCTTAGCTGAGATAATCCATAGGAAGGAGGTGTGGTTGGATTATTATTATACAGGTGTGTCTCAGGGACAATGAAAGGATACTTATGTTGTTTATTGTTTATTCCAGTATGCTATGTTTGTTTTCCTGCTGTCGGTAATTTGTTTCTCCTGCTTATTCAGAATCAGAAGGGTTTTATTATTATTGCACATGTTTCAGAGCAACGAAATTACACTTCAGTTTCAACCATCCAAGAAACACAAAAAAGACGATGACACCCATCAACAACACCCAGAAATGCCACCGGCGTCTGTGAGTGTTGTTGATATATGGCTTTGTCTTTGCACGGTAGAGTTTTAACTTGCATTTGGAGACGTAGCAATGAACTTTGTTAACTGACAATGGTTTTCTGAAGTGTTCTGAGCCCATGTGTCAATATCCTTTACACAATGATTTTGGTTTTTAATGCAGTGCCACCTGAGCGATCATAGGTCATGGGCATTCAATCTTTGTTTTCAGCCTTGCTGCTTATGTGCAGAGATTTCTCCAGATTCTCTGAATCTTTTGGTGATGTTATGGACTGTAGACAATGAAATCCCTAAATTCCTTCCAATTTTACATTGAGAAACACTCTTCTTAAACTGTTGGACTATTTGCTGAACAACTGAGCCTTTCAGGGATGCTCCTTTTATTTATATTTATATATTTATTTTATATATATTTACCAAATTATGACACTCATCTGTTTCCAATTGACCTGTTCACCTGTGGAATGTTCCAAACAGGTGTTTTTTGAGCATTCCTTAACTTTCCCAGTCTTTTGTTGGCCCTGTCACAACTCTTTTGTAATGTGTTGCAGCCATCAAATTCAAAATGAGTGAATATTTGCAAAAAAACAATGCATTTTTTCCAAATTGAACATCAAATATCTTGTCTTTGTAATGTATTCAATTAAATATCAGTTGAAAAGGACTTGTAAAATCAACGTCCCAACTTCACTGGAATTGAGGTTGTAATCAAATCGAATTGAATCAAATCTAAAATATGCAGTTTTATCACTCAGTAGAAAGCCAAAGATACCACAAGTTAAAAGGAGTATCCAACAGGGATTCAAACTGCAGGAAATGTCTGTGTTGCCCATGAATTGAATGTTCATTTCTTTATTTTAACTCATCTCCACAGGCTGCATGTTATCAGTCAGCACAGGATTGAACACATGAGGAAGACATACTGTATCTATCTGTGTGACTATCTCTGTGGAGATGAAGGCTGCACATCTGAGGGATCACTAGTCAAAATCCACTGAAATCACTGTGTGAAGTCACTGTCCGTCTGACAGCAAACAGTGACTGACACCAACTCAACCTCATAATGAAAACCACAGACTGAATCAGGTGTTCTTTGATGGAAGAACTGGCGATGGCAGCAGGCTGAAGCACCAGTGTTAGGATGAGGAGATGAGAATCAGCTCAGGTGGACTATGTATGTGTGGCGTTGGGTTTTACGGTTCCTGTGAAAAGTGGAGGAAAACAGTCGCCACCAGATCTGTTAGTGCTGACGGAGCTGTACCTGACAGCCTTTCTTCTGTGGTTCTTTACTTTCAGGTAGCCATCGACTTCACAGCATCCAACGGAGACCCTCGTAACAGCTGCTCTCTGCACTACATCCACCCGTTTCAGCCCAACGAGTACCTGAAGGCTCTGGTGGCGGTGGGCGAGATCTGCCAGGACTATGACAGGTGGGTACGAGACACACATCATCTGGATTCGTTATGCAACCACGACTATAATTCTTCTATTAATTACACTAATACATGTAAATAATTGGTGTAGAATACAGTTATTCATCTTTTTATGGTCATCAGATATGACCCATCTGGATGTTACCATGGAAACACTGTCATCTTCTGCAACACTGATTCATCAGTAAAACTAATGGATTTGGATCAATGACAGTGGATGGACACACTGGGTTTATGTTCAGCTAATAAGAGATTTTGCTGAAAAAGTCTTTTTTTTTCTTTAGTTTTCTCTGTTTTGATAAAATAATCCTCAATTTTTCTCTAAACCTTTATGAACATCTACATGATTAGTAAATTAAATGTTGCAAAATACCAAATTTTAACTGAAAAAAACTCCCACAAAACACAGAAGGTAATATTACAATAAATGGCGATAAACCAATTAAGGATGGTTAAATATACAGAAAAAATTAGTGGGAAGTGTCACAGATGTCACACTGGGTCCTTATGGGTTAAGATATTTTTGAAGCTGTCTAATTATTCGCACCGTTTATTCTTTTGTATTCACAGTGTACTTCCCTCAAAACTTTTAGCGTCAGAGTGACCAGCTTCCATGTTAACGGAGTTGAAACCTAATCATGATTGTATTATTGTTCCTAAATGACAGATTGTTCATTTTGTCAGTTATACAGGAAGTAATCACATGCCCCTTCAGCCAATCATTTTACTGTTTTGTATTGAAGGGGCGTCGGTCTGAATGAGCTCGTTAAGTCTTGCTGGGAGCCAATCACCCCTTCGTTCTCCAGTCTCACCTCTTTCTTTCCTCTTTGTGTTTTTCCTTCTTAGTGATAAAATGTTCCCGGCATTCGGCTTCGGAGCTCGGATCCCTCCAGACTTTAAGGTAACGTCACTGTTCCCAGCATGCATTCTGTCAACAGGGGGGAATGAGGGGCGAAGCGGGACCCCGTCCTGATTACAGACCCGCCACAGGGGGGATGATGTTTAATGAGATCCCCCTCCTCGTGACCCCCTGCAGGGCTCCTTGATGCTGCATTTAGTTCATGATTGAATCCTGCTGATAAGTGAAAGATTAGATGAATGTACAGTAGACGTGGATCAGACACAGTAACAAGAACACCCTGATGAGTCGGAAGAAACACCTGCTGGGTCTGTGGACAAAAATACTGGGATAGAACTCTGGGTCTAGACAGTAGAAAACTATTGTGGTAAATATATTTGTCATTGAGTGCATTTTTAAAAATGTTTTTAGAGAAAGAAAATGTAGAAAATGATTATGAACAATATCAAGGTTTTGTCATTTGACTTACTTTTACAACACATTTATCATAATATATAATAGTTTTGGATGTTCTATCTCTAAATTTGGTGAGTGTTGTTAGTCATCGTTTACATTAAATAGAAGCTTTGATCAATCTCATATTTTAATTTTAATTTAATGCACTCAGGTTTTCACAGCATGATATCAGAAATAAATACAAAAAATAAGAAGTAAATCATAAAAGAGGACAACAGGTGTGTTTTTGTTTTGATTTGTCTCATTGCATCATAATAATATAATAATATTTTCATCTTGTTTCATCATGTTTTTTTCATATTGTGCATTTTTTATTTTTCACACTTTGCTTTGTTTTTGTTTGGTACATCTTTTGCATTTTCATCTTATCACATCATTTGCTTTGCATCTTGTGTTTTATATTTATTTAATCTTTTCAAATGTTTAAAGAATATTTTAAAACCACAGTTAACTGTTTAGTCTCTACAACTTTCCCTACAGACAAAAATAATCACTATTATTTGACATTTATTGTGAAAATTATAGATATTGGAAGATGTTTTTGATAAATGATGAGTTTCAGACCACACAAACAGGCACCATGTGATCTGGTGAGTCCAGATTGACTCTGTGCCAGAGTGATAGATGAAGTGAATACACATCACGCCTAGTGGTCAGGCCAAGTTTCACAATAACATGTGTCTGTAAATTAAGGTCACAAGACCACCTGAATATACTGAATAACCAAGTTCTTTTCTTTGCTGATGATATTCACATATTCCAAGATGACCAAACCAGGGTTCATCAGGCTCATATTGTTAAAGCGTGGTTCAAGGACCATGGGACATAATTTTCACACACTGATTGGCCATCAGAGTCCACCTAAACCTCATTGAAAATCTTTGGGAAGTGGTGGAAAAAGCTTTACACTGGTTTAACTTTCCCATCATCAATAATGAATTAGTCGTCTGAACAGAAATACATTTATTATAACATTGCATGAATAGCAAATGTGTCCTGTAGTCAAAGCCAAATGGAGATTAGTGAAATATTGTGTGTGGGACTTGTTTTTGGCCAGCCTGTGCATAAAATGCTACTAGTTAAAAGTGAGAACTGTGGAACCGTTAGGTGTGAAAATTCCTGATAGTACCACTGACTTAAAGATTCCATAGAACAGTAAACACCGTTAGATATTTTAGTAACAGAACACTCTGACACTCTTGTGAATTTTTAACCACTTTTTAACCATTACATAAACAGAGGCTAAAGTCCAACTTAACAGGCAGTGACCTGATATTCAAAGCTTCTATTTGCTCTAAAATCATAATTTACAGATGGACCAGAATATGTATTTGCTGGTCCAAGTAAAATAAATGAGACCTGAATGACAATAGGAGAATATTACTGACTTGACAAGATTAATGTTAGTCAATGGGAATCAGGGATTTTTGGAGTAGCCTCTTGTGGTTGTCAGTGGTATTGCAATTGAACATACTATTATTACTTCTCAGTCATAGGCTACATTCAGACTGTAGGCAAATGTGGCCCAAATCTGATTTTTTTCCCCATATGTGACCTGTATCCAATCTGTTAAAGACAATTTGAACAGCACAAATCTGATTTTTTCAAATCTGATGCAGGCCAAATTAATATGTGGTCCTTAATCAAATCTGATATTTTGTAATGTGACTTCAGTCTGGACAGCCTGGTTGCAGTTATCCGACCTTTCCAGTTATTCTCGTGCTTGACACAGCAAAGGTAGAGACCCGAAGATACATTATTTTGGGTTTCCGACTATTTTAATGCATTCACAATTCCCACACAGTAACTAGACCATCTCTGAACTAGAATGCAACCCCAGACACTTCACAGATACATGGAACAAGAATATAGAAGGAAACAATAAAAACATAAATAAAATAACAAATTTACCTACAGGTATTAATAAAGTCACCTTGAACCTTGAATAAATGATACTATCTATTGACTATGAAACAATGTTGATTGCATTTCACCATGACCACCCCCCTTGCTTGCAACATGTAAACATTGCACTATCCATAGGCTTACCTTTGAATGCACAACAATGTTTTCACAGTCATTGGACTTAGAGATCGCAAAATTTAGTTAGTTAGTTAGTTTATTGTCCCCTTGGAAAATTTGTTTTCACAGGTCTTTGTACACAGAACATCACCACGATTTGACTGACAGGTACAGATAGATACATGAATTTGACACAGATGTTATGTACGCATGGAGGACAGCAGGTAGGGGCATACATAGGAAATCCTGAGGAGGAGAAACAAGGGGGTGAGACATTAAAAACAAAAACAAAAAAACCCAAAAAAACCCCAATAT